>SOPF01027807.1:89476-275262 GCA_012979155.1 Hypericum perforatum
TCTCTCTCTCTCTCTCTCTCTCTCTCTCTCTCTCTCTCTCTCTCTCTCTTTCTCTCTGATGATGGCTACCTCTATTTCACATTCCATATCCAGCTACCTCCAATCCCTCTCCAAAACCCCTCACAAGCTCAGGAGGAGAATGCTGGCCACGTGGACACCGGACCAGGAGCTCAACCAAGTGAGGCTCAGGTCCGGCGCCGACATGAAGAGGAAACTGGAGTGGTATGACTTGGTTGCACTTGGTGTCGGAGGGATGCTTGGTGTTGGTGTCTTCGTAACCACTGGCCATGTCGCCCATGAAACCTCTGGCCCTTCCGTCTTCCTCTCGTACGTTATTGCTGGGATATCCGCCCTCCTTTCCTCCCTTTGTTACACTGAGTTCTCCGTTCGGATTCCGGTCGCCGGAGGCGCCTTCAGTTACCTGAGAGTAACCTTTGGTATTGCTTTTTGATGGAGCTCATTTTTCACATTTTTCTTCATTGCATCCCCATGCTAATCTTATTGAATGACTTTTTCGGGTTGGCCCATTTTCTACACTTTTTGTTTCCTTCTGACCATCAGCTATCAAGTCAATTGATTGATTTTTTCCCATAACTATAGCATATTAAAAGTGAATTTTTAATCCAATGATGTACTTATCAGAAACTAAAGCATGGACTTTCGTCAATATATTGTTATACCATACATATAACATTTTTTTAATGGGACAGGAGAGTTTATCGGGTATTTTGCTGGAGCAAATATACTAATGGAGTATGTGCTCTCAAACGCGGCGGTGGCAAGAAGTTTCACAGATTATCTTTCACAGACAGTAGGAGAAAGTGACTTAAACTCATGGAGGGTAGAAGTTCATGGCCTACTGGAAGGCTACAATAAGTTGGATTTTCCAGCTGTTGGCCTCGTCCTTCTTCTCACTCTCTTCCTTTGTCACAGGTACCTCTATATGCACCCAACAATTCAATTAACTATATTGAGTGTATAGATCAATTGGTGATTCCCTCGGGTTTAAATTTTTTAGTGAGTGCTAAATTTTGGTATAAAGAATTTAGTCTTTCTTTACAATCTCATTTAATTTAGTTTGAACATAGATTAAGTGTCTGAATATAAACTGAACTAAGTGTAAGGGGTTAGTTTGTGCCACCACTTGAAAAGTGGCCATTTGTATCTTATTATAAGTGAGTTATAATGATATAGCTAAATGGCTCTTCATTTTGTTGGCGGTTTCTGATGAGGTTGATATTGTTTTTTGTCATCTATCAATGCATTGATACTATATATAAGGTTTTCTTTGTATATATTCTTAAGTAAGCATCATTAACACCCCACTTAAATATTTCTTGCTTCAGTGGACCACATATATATAATATGATCCGGGTGGGTAATTAAATTGAAGTGGGCAATGAAAGTGACATTTTTCTCTTGGAATTATGTTTCAGTACAAAGGAGAGCTCAACATTAAACTTGATCATGACAGTGTTCCATGTGATCTTCTTTGGATTCATTATAGTTGCTGGATTCAGTAATGGGAAGGTGGAAAACCTAATCAAGCCAGGTGGGTATTGAAATATATAAAACACCTAATAAATAAAATTTATCAGTGACAACATCTCGTTTATGTCACAATGTTGCTTAATTGTTTTCTGATATTTAAGCACGCCTTCCGTCTAGATTTGCTCGTGTGACAAATATCTCCTCCACATCTTGTTTAAGCCAGGTGGGATTGCTCCTTTTGGTGTGAAGGGTGTCGTTGATGGAGCAGCCATAGTGTACTTCAGTTACATTGGATACGACACCGTTTCTACCATGGCTGAAGAGATCCAAAACCCTTCTAAAAGCCTTCCACTCGGAATTGTTGGCTCCGTGGTTATCGTCTCCTTGCTGTACTGTCTCATGTCCTTGTCTCTGTGCTTCATGTTGCCATACAACCTGGTACATATATACTTTTCTTTTTCTAAATCTCTGATATTGAAATCGAACCAGCACTGTTTCGGGATAACTCTATCAAAAGTATATTTTATGTTCGTAAGGTTTGAATCTAAGTTATTTATCGATTGGGTCATCTCTCATTGGTTATTATGTCTAGATGCATTTATCTGCGATTTTATTAAATCATATTCAAAAGTACTCTTTTAGTGGTATGCTTTTCATTCAAATGGATTACAATATTGGGTTTATTATCAATGTGTAAGCCGAAAATCACCAAAAAAAATTAAACTAAGTTGCTCTTCAGAGCATGAAAGGCATCGTGATCAATTGACTGTCTCTCGAGTTAACACAAATCTTAATCAGTATATTATATCCTCACTTGCATATATATATATATATATATATATATAATATGCCGTAACAAAACTCAAATTGATATGCAAAGACAATCAAATATTTTGAGTCATTATATTTATATAATGATTTTTTTAAAATCTGATGGACTGATGAAGATTCTAACAACATCCAGGTAATTTAATTTGACATTGTGTAGATACCCAGTGAAGCATCATTTTCTGTAGCTTTCCAGAAGATTGGATGGAAGTGGGCGGGCAACGCAGTTGGGGCAGGAGCGAGCTTGGGAATTGTGGCTTCTCTCTTGGTTGCCATGTTAGGACAATCCAGGTACCTTTGTGTTCTTGGGAGAGCTCGGCTTGTGCCGTTTTGGTTGGCGAAAGTGAATCCTTCCACCGGGACTCCATTAAACGCCACTCTCTTCTTGGGTAAGTGGAGTTTCATTATTTGGAGTTTACTACTTTGTATGGTGCACTAAAACTTCATTCTATTTGTTAGGAGTAATCCTAGTTATGTATGCAATCCATCAACCTTTTTCGTAGTTTAACTTATTCTTTTTTAGTTTAAGCCATTATTTACATTAAAAATTGGTTAAGAGCTACATCACATTAAACTTAGAGTGGTGTCCAAATATTATAAGATTTTGGTACTTTAATTAGATATATCTTTGAAAAAAATGGAAAAGTTTGGTATATAATTCTAATCTTAAGAGAACTTTCGTAACATTTCAAAAAACCATATCCAATCAATCTTGCATTAATAGCTATTAGGAGTGAATATATAAATCAAAAATAGAAATGAGGTTTATGTTTTAAACATACGCTTGAGAAGTCACATCCATATCTGATATTAATGTTTTGGAAGTAGTTTTTTACACCAATATCACACTTATTAGAAATTGGATCCTTATTTGTTTTTATCAATCCATTGTTATGTTTTGTGTCGTTGGGTTAAGTATTTTTATTGGACCTAGATATGATAACGTTTGTATGTATTGTATTGTAGGGCTTTGTACAGCATCAATTGCATTGTTCACAAGCCTAGACATAGTACTAGAGATGATCTCAATCAGCACCCTCCTGGTCTTCTACTTGGTGGCAAATGCATTAATATACAGGCGCGATGTGATCATCAGCAACAACTCTCCATCTCACACCCTCCTCTTCTTATTCCTCCTCACATCCAGTGCAATTGGATTCTCCATCTCGTGGAAATTGGGAGGCCAATTTTGGTGGGGCCTGCCAATTTTTGGAGTCATCATGGTTGCCCTAACTACCTTCTACCAACATAAGACGACCTCGTCACTACCCAATTGGCAATCACCAAATGGCGACGGCCGCGATGGTAATGGGTGGTCAGTTCCATTGATGCCGTGGCCAGCAGCAACCTCAATTGTCCTAAATGTCTTCCTCATGACCACACTAAAGTTGCTATCCTACCAAAGGTTTGGTGTGTGGGCTTGCTTAATTACAATCTTTTATTTGATGTATGGTGTTCACTCAACTTATAAAGCTGAGGAATTAGTGGGAGTGGGTGGTGGTGTTGATGGGATCCCTCCTCACTCTTCAATCCAACAAAATTCCAAGTTGGAAAATATTCAAGTGCTACAATAGCATTAAAAAAATATTTAACTAGTTGGTGTCATTTTGCTAGTTTTTTCTCTTTTGGAACTAATTGTATTTAGTCTTTTGTCTGATTCTACCTCTCCTTGTCTTCAGGTGTTTTGTGGTTTTTTGCAATGTGGAGAACCCATTATGAAAAAGTATATATTTATTATTTGGAATGTAGAACTTTAAAACAAGGGTGGGACCAGTATTGTAAAATTCTAGGTAATTGTTGTTATAAAATTTAGATAATTGCAACTCAGTTGCTGTAAAGAGCAAGGTTAATTTTTTTATTATTATTTTTGTGTCTTGAGATTTAAATGTGTCGCTCTTTCCCGTAAAAAAAGTTAGAGCAAACTAATTCGTACCCAAAGATAGAGACCTACATTATTCAAGGTTATGGGATCCAAATTGTTGAGAAATTTATTTTACTTAAGTTTAAATTTTATGAATATAAAAAATATTATACAAACTATTATTTCCAAATAAAGTTTAACCTTGATCGGCTAGACAGAAAACTAAGCTACGGTTACGGTTGCGAAATTCTTCACTTCGATTCCATGTGTATCGTTCCAAGGTGAAGACAATTATCTCATGGTCCATGCACCAATAATGATGGGAACAATAACGCCCTCTAGAAAATGTAAAAGACCACAAACGAGTACTTTAACATTTGTCAGCTTCAAACGACAACTTTTCAAAGATTACACTGATTGGTTCACCCAGGCAGTAACCGGGCACCAAACCCAAATCGGATATAATTTATTTAAATTCGATATATTAATTTAGATATAACAACAAATATTTCAAGATGGGCCTGAATAAAGAAACAAACCGGCACTAATATCTATTGGCCAATTTTGCGTTTTTGTAATGTAGTAATAATATTGTTAAATTTTTGTTGCGATAATTTTTTTCATTTTTAAAAATTTATAGCCAATTTAGAGCTCAATTAATCGATCTAATTGGGACGGATTTTTATAGTTGTATAATTGTATTACCTCGAGATTTTTATAGTTGTTTGGACAAATTATTCTCTAGTTCCTAATCTTAATCACAACCCCTATGCGGTCTCTATTTTCTTAAAAATTAATTAATTGTTCCTATTTTTTGAGAAAAATATTATAATTTTTTTGTGAAGTGAAATGATCAAAATACTCTTAAATTTTTTTGAGAATCCGAGTGTCCAAATATGAAATTATCATTATGAGTGAATATGATAATAAAATATCAGTCTTTTGATTACAGAAAAACAAATTATCAGTCATACTCCAAAAACAAAATTAGATATGCGATGATATCACTGGAGCTAAAAACAATCCACTAATCACAATACGTAACTACAAGCATAGTTCTCATAAAAATAATAAATAAATAAAACTACAAGCATAGCTTAAAATAGAAGCGGCCATAGCCTCTCTACTCTTTTCCTTATTTCTTTTCCATCCCTACATCAGGGAATTAGGAATTGCATTGCTTCCTAACATCCAGCAGGGTTCAACTTTCCAGAAATATGGGGCTTGACATTGGTACACTCGGAAGCTGCTGTCCCCACGGTTCCGCCGTAGGCGAGGTCGATCTCTTCGAGCACGACGTCCTCGCAGGGGATGCCGCTGCTGCATTTAAGCTCGACGGCGATCGGAGTCGTCGACGTTCCCCTTATGTTCTTGAAACTCACATTGCTGATCTTCACCTTTGATGGCAGCTAAACAAATGAAAAAAGTTGCATAATTGTTGTTAGCATCTTGAAAGAGAGAGTGTTTATAAAAGTCGAGTACTGTCGAATTCGTTGCTGTGTAACATGCACCTTGGCATTGCATTGGTTCCATGGGCAGTAGACCTGGTCGATGATGACCGGATTCGCGACGTTGTCCATGATCACATCCTCGAAATGCATATCGGTTGCTGTTCCGCCATGCTTTGCGGGCCACGTCTTGATCCTCACACCATTATCTGTATTTGACAGAGTGCAGTTGGTAACGAAAATTCCTGACACGGGTTCCTCGTTGGGGTACTTCCCGAGGCTCCCAATGCTGATACCGTGTCCCGGTCCGCACGTCACCCTGGTGATCCTAATCTGCTCGGCTCCGTCGCCGATGGAGATGCAGTCGTCACCGGTCCCTATCTTTGTGTCGGTTATGTTTACCCCGATAGACCGACCGATGTGTATCCCGTCCGTGTTGATGCTTGTCTTCGGCGCCGAGACTGTGAAGTGTTGAAATGTGAAGTTCTTGGCGCCCAAGAGGTTGACGTGGAAATTCTTGCTGTCGATTGACGATACATCTTTGACCAATGCGTTTGTAATAAAATTGAACCTCAGGTTCTGACAACCATGCAAGAAAAAAAAATGCAAAAAATTGTTAGAAACAAGTCATAATTTCTATTTTTTCGACCAACTATGGTAGGCCAAATTAGTAACGAATAAACGAGGCCTTACAACAGCAAGTGATTTGCAATTCGTGTTCTTCCCGCAGTCGTTTTGGGTCCAAGCTGATTGGCCTTGACCATTAAATGAACCGGTTCCGGTCAACGAGAATTGATCGATGTACTTGAAAGTGATCCAACTATCACCGGAGATTGTCGCCGGAGCTTTTACTTCGCCTTGTACGTGGAGCTCGATTGCAGCTTTGCATGGACCCGCCAAAGCTATCACACCTAATGAGTATGATCCTCTTGGGATTAGCACCTGGCTCGGTGTCGTCGCTTCACAAGCTTCTGTCCAAGCTTCTGTTAATGCCTGTGACCATCCGTGTCCAAATGTAATTAGCCAATCCGTGGACTTTTTTATGGAATTTTTTTCAAATATATTGATCTAGAATTTTGTCAAATCTTAAGGTTTCGATTCAGCTTCATATTTTCGAAACCGTAGCCAAAGATTTTCTCATACCTTACTAATATCTGAGCCATCCACATTGCTACAATACTTGGTGACATCAAAAATTGTCGATTGGACGGTAACAACCAACAACGATACCAATACGACTGAGAAACACGATTTCAAATGTTCCATTTTTGTGCAAGTTGTGTCAAAAAAAAAATTTCTTGTTTGGCAATTGATCATTTGAGCCATTTTGTACAGCTGAGAGAGTTGAGAGTTCCTCGCAATTGAAGGCGTCATAGCTATTTTTGTCTAGTGCTTCTGTGGTATCTACATTTGCTTCCTATTATTATCTCGTGCCCTTTCCTTGGATTGGCTTGAAAAGCTACAAGCCAAGCAAGTGCTAATTGTTCGAAGAAAGAACAAAAGCTAGTCCTACTTTATAAGTCAACTCCAATTTCAATTGCATAAACAAGCAAGGATAAGTTCTATTAAATATTATCAGGTTTATACAAAAATTATATATGGCTGTCTAAAGTTTAGCAACTTTTAATAAGATCTTATACATTTAGGTAGTATTTAATTTTTCGTTTATTATCATTTCAAAGCTAGGGTGATTTGAGAATAGAATCTCAAACTATGTGAATCAGACTTCGTTAAACAAAAAAAAAAAAGTGATCCGTTAAATGGTAATCGGATCGGGGTTTGAACCCGACGTGAATCGAACACGCAACCTTCTGATCTGGAGTCAGACGCGCTACCATTGCGCCACGGATCCGAAGATGTTAAGCTCTCTTATAATCTAAAATATAATAAAATTATAAAGATATATCGTCGAAACTCGAAAACAACTGCAAAAAGGTCGCACCTTTTTGAACTTTTTAAGTTTTTAGGATAACTAAAATGATCCAAGTTTTAAATCCAGATTTCTTCTTCTGATGGTCGGCATATAAAATTCAGCAAGTCGAATTTGAAACAGGGTTGATGCTTTTACACCCGACACAAAGAACTTTCAGAAATTACATTATTCTAGAAAAAAAATTAACTTTTGAACATCCTTGATAAATAATGCACCCCTCCATTATCATCCAAGATTTTATCGACCATTTATACTGAAGCCAGTGAGCATATCTATAAGAGAGTTGGATACTTCGCGTCGAGAAAGTCCCTGAGAGTCTGGGCGGCTTTCTGGCTACCCATTAGTTCGGCCAACCTCTCGACCGGGAGGAAGGCGAGGTCTGACAAGCTCTTGCACCCCTCCATTATTGCCCTGTGGTTAAAATCCGTCACCCCGGGGAGCCGCCTCAGAAGCTCGACTGCGCTTGTGTTGTAGTTCTCCGCTCTACGATAGCAGATTCAATGAAATATCATTAGAGAAGGCTTGCAACCAAATTCAACATTAGTTTGGTATAAGCTTCGCAGGGAGGATCGCTGTTCTTCTTGGTCAACACGGGGAGGATCATAGTACTAACGTGACGATATAATACTAGGGAAGTTAGAGAAATAATGTACCTCACATCATTCTCCACGATACCCTCTTCCGAGGGAACGCCAACTCGAATTGCCTTTATCTCATCTGGCTCATCCTGATTTGCCTTGAGTGAAGCAAATATTTCAGCAGTGGCATGCAAGCTGCGAGACCAGATGATTCGCAGGCGAGGAAAATGCAAAGCAAGCAATGACAACTTCGATATGATATTATTTGGGGTCACATCCTCACTGATGTCAGTAGCACACTGCATACAGAAGAATCAAATGTTAAGTCAATTAGACAAAACTAGAACATTTCAAGATCAGGCTTCTCTTCCCCATAGCTTACCTGAAATGAGAAGCTTTTGTCTTGGGAAAACTCGATCAACAGAACAGGGCTCCTATAATAGCGCACCATCATTTCCACTTGGTGGTAGAGGCGGCCAGATGTGAAGCTCATAAAAAGATCTTGAATGCTCTTTCTCTCAACACATATTGACGGAGAGAGAATATAGTCCCCAACCTCCAAGGTCACTGGTATTATTCGCATTCCCTTCTGGTGTAGAACATTGGGAAGGCTACTCATAAATTCCCTCACATCAACAATTACCTATAGAGATAAGAACTTATCAACAAGATGATCACATGAGTGTAGATATCTATTATCATCCCCGATTGAGACCAAATAAACACAATTAATTCCAAAAGACCAGGAAGGAAGAACCTGCATTTCCTTCTCACTATCCTTTCTTCCTCCAGCTTTTCTGGTTACAGAGTTTTGAGAACTTGAGGCTTGATGCTCTACCGAAGAATTCAAACCCAGAGACTGTCCACTCTGATACAGCACGAATAAACAGACAAAAATCTTTAAACCAAAAATCTAAGTTGCCATGGGTAATCCAATCTAAAATTGCAATTAATTTACTTCAACATACCTGATCAACAGGAATCATCATCATAGATTTCTGCCTGATCAAAGATTCAAATGCACTATTCTCTCTCCGTATGCTTGCTTCAAACTTTTGCACCTCTGTGGAGTCTTCATAGAAAAGAAAATAAACTTTTAACTTTCTTAAGGGATTTTCAGCCTTATATATTTCTATTTCTCTAACAAAAGCAATGTCTGGATGATAAACAATGATGACCGATGGTTGTAGAATGTCCAATATCGGCTGATCACTGTCAAGAGCATAAAAATGAACAGGTGATATTTTCTTTTTGCATTTCGCTGCAGTGGCATCAGGCTCTTCGGTATCTATCTGAACATTCCCCTCCTCGGTCTGCCCACCTAAGGGATTGCCTTCCTGAGGATGGTCTGTAACATACCTATCGGTTTCTGTCACTTGAGCTTCATTTTCACGGACAGAATCATCAGGCTTAGACACCTCTCCACATCTATCACCATCATCCATTTGCAAACCTTGAGCATTGTCTTGGACTTTTCTTTTCCTTCCTTTTGCCCTTCCTTTACATTGTCCACCTCCACCATCTGGCAATGGCTCATCTATGACAATGCTATCCTTCTTTCTCTTTCTTACCTCTGATGCAGCAGCTAACAGTGCGTCATTCTCCTGTTTGTTGATGCTACTAACATCACCATTTTTTACTGTTGTCACAGGTACAGCCCCATCAAGTACGCCCACTCCTTTGGGCTCCTTAACTATGGGTATTGCCTTCTTCTTCTGCGGTGCTGACAAACTGTGCAGCTCTACTTTGCTTAAAAGATATTTCTCCCATTCTTCTTGCAAAACCTTCAAGAGAAAACGTATGCACCAAAAGCTGGTCAGAATACTATGTAAAACAGCAGCTCCTTATAAAGAGCTCGACTTCGACAAGGGAGAATGAGCATAATGCTTTGGGATTGCAAACTAATTATAAACACCTGTCATGATTCTAGATTTTTGGTTCATTATGGTCTGCAGTTAAGAAGGTGGCTATAGACAAAGAGCATTGGCTATCATCAAAGGTATGAGGTCTGGTTTACTAGTTTTATGAAATGGGATGACAGTTAAGGACTTCTGATAAGCTCCTCCTTGCTTCCAAACAAATAAGCAAGGAAACATTATGTTCCTCATTTAAGAAAAGCTCTTGAAACAATTAAGTAACAAGTTCTTGGACACCTTTTGGGGTCCATGTGTGATGCAGTCCTCAACTTGCAAGCATGACCATTCGTCCTTGCAAGCAACCAGAACTATACCACTGCCGATATCTTCAGTAGCAACCTCCTCTACTTCACCTGATATTGTTAGCTTTTGTCTTTCTTCCTCTATCTCTTCAAGGATCTCCTGAAATAAGATATCAGTATGAGAACTCCAAATGATTCACCAGAACACTCCATTCATCAGCATTGCGGCTATCAAATAATAATAACTACACCACCAAAAAAAGAATATAGGACACTGGATAAAGCAGAGTCAGGAGGTTGGAAATTTAATCATGTCCAGAATGAAAATGGCTAACACAGTCGGCTCAAAATTGCACCTGAGTCTAAGAAAATGTAGAAGTGGAACTCACTCACTCACACGTAACACTTTCCACTTTGGCGGCTGCTCCAACAATTCCCTCAGTATGACTCCACTGGTTGCACTGGAGGACGAAGCAGCAGAAGCTTCTAAAAGAGAAGGTAAACAAAACCAGTTCAAAAAATGCCGACCAAAAACCTGCTTCTTTGAAAATAAAGGCACGGACATTAGTCACATTACCATCTTCCTTGTCGTGGTCCCTTTTCAATTTTCTCTTCTTGCTCGTTTTTTCTCCCATAGTTTTACCTACAACAGTCCCATCATTTGCCCTTGCCAGATGGTAAACACGTTTCTTTGCATAGTCAAATATCTTGTAGCTCGACTCCGCAAATATCCAAACAGAGCGGAAGCTCTCCGACACCCTAAGAGTATCCAAGTACTTCAAAAAGCTCACAGCATCATACCTGCTCGCCACATAATTTCAGTCAGAAGAACCAAATAACTGCACGAACTTCAAAAATTCAACTTCTAAGCAACTGTACCTAACAAGATAATCCAGCAACTTCCTCAAGGTCTTCAAATCCGAGACCAACTGCTTCGTTTTCTTCCCAAGAGTATGCCAGATGGGGTCCAGTTGCTGCCTCACAATCTCATCAAACGACTTGAACAGCCCATTCTCCACTGTCAGATCTTCCACGTCAACCTTGTTTGTCTTTCTCATCTCCTTCAAGCACGCATCCATTACCTCCACAATCGCCTTCTGTATCCCGGCCATGTACTTGCTCATGGGAACCCTAACGTCCACCACCTCTGGCGGAGACCCCTCGAGCTCCTGGGACACATAGACCTGGAACCGCGGCCACAGGTGGAGCCGCCTCACATACAGTGCCTTCATCAACCGCTCAGTCTTTGCGAACCCCGCAACCATCGCCTGGGGCTTGTCGGTGAACGCCCTAACATAGAGGGGCGGGACTCCGGGACCTCGGGCGAGGGTTAAGGTTTTGAGGACACGTACAATGAACGCCTCGGTGGAGGTCTCGGAGAGAGAGTGAGTCGCCGGGAGGATGATCCCGGAGAGGGAGGACACCGGGACCCGGCCGGAAAGAAGATCGACGATAAGGATTCTAGGGGTGATGAGACAAATTCCACCGGAGGTGTAGAGCGAGAGGCGGTGGTGGGCGGGAAGCTCGGCGGAGATCTCGGAGATTGAATCGCGGGGGAAATTAGGGTTATGGAGGACGCGGGATCTGAGGGAAGCGGGAGGGGAGAGGAAGAGGAGGGTCCCTTGGGAGGGATCGTGGAGGAGGAGGAGCGTCGCGAGGAGCTTCGCGAGAGAGAGACCCGACGACACGACGACGAGGCCGCCGGACGGGTCCTCGACGAGCTCCGATATTATGTGCTCGTGAAATTTCACCATTTTGACGGTTGGGGGACAAGGCGGGTGAAGTGGAAGGGTGGGCGGGAAAATTGGGGAGACGAGAAAGGGTTTTTAGGTATAGTTTCGTTGCGAGGGGGGAATTGGTCGTCTGATTGGTTCGGATGACTAGTGTGGACGACAAGGAGACTATAATAATTGAAAAAAAAATAAAATTATAATTTTAAATCGGATTTGAATTCTAAAAATTAGATTCGTGAATAATTTTTTTAAAGATGAATCTGGTTTTTTTAAAAGTTAATAATTATGAACTCGGATTTGTATATATTCGACGGACATACTATTATTTTTAAGGATAAGTTCACCTTAGCACCATGTTGTTTTTGTCAATTTTCACATATAATATTGTATTTTAAATGCATAAAACACATACATATGTTTTCACTGGGTGATCACAGTTTAAATTCGAAATAATCTGAAAAATCGAAATTTTTTTTTGAGAGTTGGCGCGAAGCCTATATTAAACCGAATTATAGTACGGTAGAGAAGCAAAACAAAGCAAAGCAATAATAAGGCTAATCCGAACAAGGAAGCCAGATCGATAGACGCAAGATGGCACGGGGGGAAAGCGATGGGTAGTCGAGGAAGTCCGAAGACTTACGACTAGGCGAAAATTCTGTCGAATTAACATACGGCCAATAACCTCAAGGCAACGCCAAGAGGGCATCTCAGTGTATACAAGATACAACTCAGATGAATGCCAAGATCGACGTAAATCGACCGAGGCAAGACTCTCCACCCGCATCCATCGACCAGGCAACCAAGTTCGAAAGCAACAAAGATCAAGCAAACGCCGATCCCGACATAAACACAACCAAATCCAGACAACAGACAAGTCAAACAACAAACAACAGGCCCTAAACAAAAGGGGACAGGACAACACTAAGCATGAAGCCAACAACAATAAGCAGGAAACTAGGCATATGACAAACAACAGAAGGCATAGCCATGGCCAAACCAAAAGGTTGGCCGAAGCAAAAGTAGACCTGAGGGGAGGTCCACAGTGACCAACCCCTCCGGACACCGAAAGAGGCATCTCTTGCGACTTCGGTTGAAACGCCAGCACCAGAAAGAGGCCGAGACGGCCTGAACTTGAGCGGAGAGGAAACGAGCCGGAGAGGAGCGAGGTGGATGGCTGGAGCGAGCTAGCTATGACGAAGAGGACTACGGCCTAGGGGAGGCGGAGCGGGGCGGACAGCTGAAGCCTTGGGCTGGACGGCGACGGCTGAGGGCTTGGACGCGACGACGACGGCAGAGCGACGACCTGAGGGTTTAAACCACGACGGCTGAGAGCTTGGGCAGCAACGACGAAGCGACGGGCTTGGGCGACGGGGGGCTTAGTCTGCGACCGTGGAGGCTTGGACAGCGAAGTGAGGTCTTGGACAACGATGGCGAAAGCTTGGATGGAAGAGCAAGGGGTTGGAAGGCGCCGGCTGAGGGCTGGGACGGCGAGTCGAGGAGGCCTTGGACAACGTAGGCTGAGGGCAGGGACAAGAGGGTGAAAAGGGAAGGATCCAAAGAAGGGAGAGCCTCACGAAGGAGGAGAGATCCTCACAGAGGAGGAGGGGAAATCCTCACGGAGGAGGAAGAGAAAAGTGGGCAAGTTTTCCAAGTTAGAGATTTTCCAACGGCCACAAAAAATGTCACAAAAATAAATAAAGTAAGAAGCTGCTTTTTTCGAGTCGATCTAATTGTCCTGCAACTCCTTTTGAACCCAAACAAGACAGGAAAAAACCTCTTCCCTCTTGAAGACAAAAACCTAGACCTAGCTTGGAGGTGCCGTTGGCGCCTCCCCCCCCCCCCCCCCTTTCCTTCCTCCTAAACCTCCTCCTTTCCTCCACCCCTTCTTTCCTTCTTCCAACCTCCTCTCTCCTCTCTCTCAGGTGGTTCGCCGGTGCTCTCCCCGCCGCCGGTTACCTTGGCGGGGTCATGCGCGGCTTGGTGGGAGTTTCTTCTCCCCTCCGAGTTGCGTTTCCGGATCTCGTAGTCCGCGCTTTGGAGTTCCCCTTCGCCGGTTTTCTTGGCTTCCTCGTCGTCTCTGTAGGTGGGTTTGGATTTTTTCTACCTCTTTTGGTAGAAGTCCCTTTGGGAATTTGGTGTCCTCCTTTTCTGCAGGTTTGAGTTGGTGCCGGGTTCCTCGGTCGGTTGTGCTTCGGTCGGTGGTGGCTATGGGATGGTCGGAGCTGTGGTGTCAAGCTTCGGGGTTGTCTGGTTCCTGGCTTGTCAAGTTGTTGCTTGGCTTTCTCTGGTACCATTTGTGGCTTCGGAGATGTGGGTTGTTCACCGGCGGCGGCATGTAGGGTTTTTTCTCTTTTTGAGTATGTTCGGGCTTTTTCGAGTTCGGACTTCTGTGGGCTGGGCTTGGTGGGCTTTGGTTGTAATTTTGGTGTAATATTTGGTGTCTCTTTTTTTAGAGACAATCTTGGTGTAGTGCTTTCAGGCACGTTGTGGTGTTTCTTTTGGTGATTAATAAAATTTTACTTACCAAAAAAAAAACAAACAAGACAGGACCAAATTATCAACTGTACTCTGGTTAATCTGATCATACATTTGTATCAAGGTTTCCAATTATTGATCCTCCGAACCAGCAACGGAACAGGTTTTTCTAGGACAGACACGTTTATACCGTTCCAGACGTCGGATTTCGTCGGAAGAAGAGCGATTCTCTCTGCAATTTCCATGTCTTCTGGGAGGACAGTACCGAACACCGTGTATGCTCGCTTCCATTCTTGGTGGTCTGCCAGGCTAATGAAGAATTCGGGACCAGAGTCAACCCAAGCAACTGAACCTCTTCTAATTGCCGGACAGTCTTCTTTCGGGATTTTCTCAAATGCTGTTCCTTCAACTTCTAGAGTCCCTTGGAGTAGCGCAAACGGAGGGCCAAAAGGAGCCTACAAATTCAAACACCGAAAACTATGAGACGTTGCAGTTGTGAGACCACAATTACAGGAATGAAGAATAATGAAATTTATACAAAAACGAAAAGACAGCAATGCTGGTTATAATGGAAAAAACTTGCTAGCTGGAGGAATCAACGGGGCCTCACATTTCTTATGTGGTTTCCTTCGACATCCCAGAACTGACCTCGGCTCTCTGCGCGATAAAATTGGCAACCAGCACAATGGCGCGAAGTTAACAGCTGTAGAATGTAGTCGACAGAATGTGGAGCACAGTCTGGCAAAAGCTGAACAAGAACTCAATGGTCAAATTTTGTTAAGAATCTCCATATCCAACCCAAATGCTTGCTAGAAAATCTTATTGCAACAGAAAAGGTACTAGCAATGTTGCATAGTTCATTTCCCCATTAGAGGACCAAAACCGAACATGTTCAATATCAGTCTTCCTGATCCAGGCCAAAATATCATTTTTACCACTTCCAGGAATCATGATTATTATAAGACATGGAAACGTGCAAAAGCTCAGGGTGACACCATCACATAAAATGAGAGACGATCAGTTCTGAAGGCGATCTGTACGGTGCCTCTATTGTCGGTCGTTTATCAACTTCTTATTCCTGATTGAATTTTCGTGGTATATGAAATACTACAGTTTTTCTTCAGAATCCCGGGTAAGAAAGGTTGTTGAATGAAGAATTAAGATGTCTCGAGAATAAGCTCTTGCGGAAAATTCACAGACCGATGACTTACTTTTAAGTTTTATGTGAAGAGTTCCATATTCTGTCTCCAAGCCGATAAAGCCCTGAAAAGAGGAATATGCACGTATTCAAATACATAACCTTTGGAGGCACATAATTGTCTCACTAAAGACTGCTGAAACCTCAGCTTCACAATGACATCAAAGTCAAAACCTGTCCTCTTCCAAAGATGAGGCCGGAAGTCCACATAACCCTACCACCAGCATCTTGCCGGACAGGAGCTAAAACATCCGTCTGTTTCTTCAACCAACACTGGAAACAAAAAAAATCAACCGAAAAGAAGGACGTCAAAACATGATTGCAAGCTATAAACTTGCAGGCATTACAATCTTCCGTGTCTCCGGAACTGATTCAAGTCCATAATCCAAGAAGCATCCGAACAAAACGTTATCAAGTCAATGCAAAACCAAGTTTAACCACTGGTAGAATGAACAAATACCATTCATTAAAACCCCAACAATCGCTCGACTTCGCCATCACATTGACCCACTAAACATACTAGAATTCCCAATGATCAAGTCAAGCATAGTCACCAATCCTATCAAGGTTGGAACTTGCCACCAAAACTAGAACCGCGCATATATTAAGAGGAAGAAAAAACCAAAATTACCTCCCCGAATTTGGAATTGCAAGCCTCTTTATTCCCACAGAAAACCCAGGAATCACACAAGCAAGGTCCATCATTGCCACTACACATAGCCTTGCAAGCCAAGCAACACTCTTCCGACGAATTTAACCGAAATTCGGAGCCCCACTTCACAGCCGGCCCCCACAGCTCCAAGTGCTCGATCCCTCTACAACATCCGCCACCCTCCAAACCCTTCCCCGGCACTTCCAACGACCCAAAGGCGGAGAATTTAGTTGAATTGGGATGAACGAAAAAAGAGAGAAGTGCGTAGACCAGAACACAGGCGAAGAAGCCGATCCAGATGAAAGTGAAAGTGGCGAAACGGCGAGGCTCCGGGTCGTTTTGCCTCCGACCCATTTGGGGCTTGAGGGCCAGGAAGAGAACCCAGATGGGAATTTGGGAGGATAGACCGGAAGGGGTTTTGTGGGGTCAAAGGAAGAGTTTTGACTTTTGTGTAGTGGTATGGACATGGTGTTGGTGTTTTGTTTTTCCAATATAGATTAACGAAATTAAATTAATGAGAGAGAATCTTCAGAAAAAAAAATTAATGAGAGAGAGAGAGAGTTGTTGAGGTCGCATGATTAATTCTGGTTAACAGACAAGGTAGTTGACGACAATAACGAGCGAACGATGTGACAATAAATTGTTTTAAACCACAAAATAAAGGCAATAAATTGTTTTTTATGAAGTTTTTTAGGGTGAAGAAACAGAAAAAAAAGGTCAAATCAATAACATATACAGTTATTGTGAAACTAATAAATAAAGTTACAAATTTACAATCTTTGTATTGGCGAGGAAGGTGCAAGTCACCTGCAGGTGAAATGAAGGCATGTCGACGCATATAGAGGTAACTTGTTTTATTTATCAAAAAAAGAGGTCACTTGTTTTTCTTTCCTTTGTTAGTTTTGGTCCTTCCATGCGTTTTTCGTTGTATTCATTTTCCTTGGTTGGCTCATTCCAAGTTGATTTGATGTTTATAGTTTCGATATGTAACTTTCTTCTCATGTACTCAATTTCACATCGGGATCCTCTTCTCGGCCAGGTAACTTAGTCTTTTTATTTATTCCAAAATCCGATTAAGTTGGTGCGTCAAATAAGATATTGAGACTACACACGGCCTGTCACGTGACGGCTTGTCATTGGGCAAGCCGCTCGTCTCACTGACACGGACGTCATCTTCGCGTGTCAGTGGGGCGTTCCCCGACCCCGGACCACGGTGTCGACCTGGCCGACGTGGCCAAATCAAAACGGACAACGTCGGCCATGTCAACTCAGTCAACCCAGTTAACTTTTTTTAAAAAACTTAAAATAAATCAAAAACAATCGAAAAAATCAGAAATTAAATTTGGTAATTGCAATTGAGCATGTTTGACAAAAATTTGGTAGCGGTAATTAGTTATGTAATTTACAAATTTCAGTTATTTCTTGAATTTCGTAGTGCCTTTTGTAATTGAAATTTTCAATAAAATTCTCATTTCGCAAATTTTGTTAGTTTGAAATTAAATTTAGCGTTTTCCAAGTCATTCGAAAAAATATTCGAGTTTAATACAGTTAGCTGAAAAAAAAACTAACGTGGACCAGGGACGTGACACTATAACGAGGTCAGGGCTGTGGACTGTAAACTGAGAGCAGGGGCATCGTTGACGTAGACTACAGACGTGGTATTGTAGCGAGAATAGGGATAGAGGCATGACATTGTAACGAGAAGAGGGGTACGGATAGTGTGATAGTGATCTTTCTAATTTGGTAGACCAAGTTCAAAGGTAGTATGAATTCGAAGGTCTAGTTTGTAGTGTTCGAGACGATTATTGCCAGATTTTTGAAATTTCACAATCCACAAAATGTTTCAAGTGAAAATTACAGTGGAATTGTTTTATCGCATCAACTAATAGTCTACAAAAATAACTATTTTGGTCAAATTTTTTGAATTTTTTGGTTGGCAAGATGCTTTATTGTTACTTGAATCCTTGACTTTTTCTTGACAATGTTGTTGAAAATAACCTCTTTTTGCTAAAGTTGAGGTATTTTGTTGATTTTATATAACTTTTAAATCTTTGCAACCCATCATGTGTCTATCTTAGAGGAGTATACCCAATCGTTTCTTAACCGTATATCTCATCAAATTCTAATACTAACTTAGTGAAAATTTTATGTCAGGGAAAGAATATCTCTAGTAAAAGTACGAACACAACATTACAAACCCGCCCAAGTATAATTAGTTTACACCATGGTGTTTACTCTAGGATGTAATCTCTCAGAGTTTAATACTAAAGTAATTCTCCTTTAGGTTATATCTATACGTGATTACAAATTAAAACCATTTTGACGCATAGATACCAGATAGTTTCGACCAATATAATCTTAACATATAAACTGTAGGTAGATAGAGGGTTTTCACACTTTATTAATATATATATAAGGTAATTAAACTGAGAGCCGTATTGATCTTATTGTCTAAACACTGGATAGAACACAGGATCAGTTACAAATTACTACATTATTCCGAAACTTGTCACGTCGGTCGATGAAGAGACTGAAAACATCTAGAGAGTGCGATAAAGCTCCATTATTGTTTTCACGGTGTGGTGATACCTACAAGCAAATAGAGCAAATATAAATCATATCACGGTACACCATATAACAAAGTTTAGACTAATTTATTTTAAATAAACATTAAGAGATAGAAAATGAAATTATTGATTATATCAATTCACGTCGGAACCAATTAAAGTGTTAGCAAGGATAACTCAGAGGTAATTAAACCGAGCAAAGAAATTTTATAAAACATTAAATCTTACTTCCACATTTGTAGTGACGAGGGACTTGACGGCCACAACCTTCAATAAGACGAATAGCTCGATTGACATCAATAAGGGCAGCTAACTTTGGGGTGACGATGGGGCAAACGCACTCTATATGAGTTACCCTCGCCCGTTGGCAACACTCGGGCGAGGGTTGCCGCCCATATATCACCGGCTTGCAAGCATTTAGGGCCAGTCTCCGCTCTTCCTTGCACTGGGCGGGGCTAATTCCCGCACTCGCCTTGTGCACCTCATGATCTACTAGCACAAGTATAGCTATTGCTAGGCAGAAAAACTTGGACCAGTTGGTACTTCCTTTCATGTCTAATTAACTTTTTCTGTCTCGGTTTTTGTCTTTTTGGTTTTTCTAGCTCGCTGTTGGGTGCGGACTACAGATTGTAGTGGAAGCTATTTATAATGGCAAGTGGGAGAAAAGTATTATTGCATGTACGACCTGGTAAGTTTTTTTATACCACTTACTATTTGAAAATTTAATGTACTGAATAATTCATGTTCAAATGAGATGAATTTTTTAATAATAACAAAATTCTCATTTCAAATATTTGACACTATTGTGTTTTTAATAGTTCAAACTCGAATATCTTAACTAAATTAGAATAAATATTCATTTGTTAATCCAAATAAAATAGAACTATTCATTTTAAGGAGGGTAGTGAGTAGGAATTTTTACACGGTTTCTGTCCTCATTGACTTCGACTGTAATTTTCATGACGATCACGCGCAAATTCAATTTATATGAGTTTTAATGACAAAAAGATGGTGAAATAAGTGTTATGAGAATGTAACCGTGTTAAGATAATTAGTTGATAAAGATATGTTTATCATTATTTGAGATATTATAAGAGTGAATATAGTTATTTGATCCAACAAATTTATTCAAGTATCATATGGTTGAAAAAAAAATGTATTTAATGCCATGTCTAAAATTTGTTTAGTATAATAGGTTTTAGGTGACGTAGATGATTTGAATCATAATCCTCACCACGGAGATTTGGTCCTTATTCTACTGATAAAAAGTAATTTATGTAGACTGGTTGCTAGGTAGTCATTAACTAGAAAATGGATCCATCAAAGTTCTTACTTTTCCCTGCAGGTCCCTTAGAAGACTTAATATCTGGAATGCAAACTCGTACTTTTACCAGCAAATTCTATTTTGATATATATGGTACATATGTAAGCTACCAATATTTTTCAATAAAATCACATACACTTATAAAGAACTTAACATTTTAAGACTTGCTAGTTCATATAGTCGTGTGGGAAGCAGTACTAAATGCAGGTCTATCGAAAAATGCAAAAAAAAAGTTTCAAATTATTAAATCTATATATAAGGGAAACAAACTTCAGCTTACCAAAATCTTGTAATTTTGAGTTAAATATGACAACCTCATTTGTATATTTCCGTAATGATTTTTTAAATGGCCAAATCGTTTTTCTAAAGTGTTGCATCCGTTGGTTGTGTTTGTTGGTAAACTTGTGATATAATTGAATACCCGTGAGACTTTGGTTTATGGGTTTCTTGTTTGTGCAAAGCTAAGCAAACCAAAAGTTAACATATATAAATGGTTCCAGACGATTAAATTTGAAGGTAAACCAAGCTCTTTTATTCACTTAACCCAAGTTTCGTTGTGCTGATCTAAATATATAGAAAATCAATAATTTAAATACTAACTTTATCGTAGCGTAAAAATTACTTTAAAAAAATCATGTTTCGGGCATTCATTTAACTCCTTTGATTCACCCCACTTGGGAAAACCTTTGTCAACTTATCGTTTAATGGTTGCCAGCCCTTGTACGTTTGAACTTTGATAGATTCAAATTTGTTCGATAAACTTTCGAATTCAACTTTTTTTCATAAAAGAAATGTTACTATTTCATTAATTGTGATAGATATTACTTAAAGCCGCCTCCATGCCGAATTGAAATGGCTCAAATATAACAAGATATAAATCAAATTGATCGAAGACAAAATTTTAATTTTGATCACTCTAATCATTATTTTAACTATTAATTATCATAATTTTTTACGTTATTAATAGCGGAACTTCATCAAAAAAATTTGAAGTAACTTTTACGTAATATTACACCTATTGTTTTTGGTGTTTTGTGTCCTAGGGGCAACTTCACTAGAAATACTCTTGTACTGCAAGCAATTAATATAATTGGTTTTTTTTAATGTTGTTGGGTAAGAATTGACTCGGTTCATTCACTTTGGCTGTAATTTTCATGACGATCACGCGCTGGATCAATATATAAAAGTTTTAATAAGAAAAATTATGGTTCTACCAAAAAAAAATTAAGGAGCTTGACAGCTTTAATTTGCCGGTCAATATTCTGAATGTCATTAATATCATATATTTTTAAGATAAATTTAATATCATATCTACAAGGTTTTTCAAAACAAGATATTTAAGGTAGGTGGGAACTTGACCAAGAGGAGTAAACTATCTTGACTAATTGCTAGTCACACACCGGACAATGAATCCACCAATAGTGTTATTCTTTTCCAAGCTAATTATCATTATATTTTTTTTTTGGTGGAAACTAATTATCATTATATCAGGCACAGCAAAGAGTATCACACCTCGTTGCACCACGTGCTAAGTCATGTTGGTGTCTTCGTCTATATGACGCGTCCTAAATAGTTCACGTGGTATTCTTTGTCAATATAATTTTTTGTTTTTTTATACGAAAAAAATTTAAAAATCTAAAATTCTTTTATGAATTCAAATATTATGTTCGAATAAATTTTGTATATTGTTAAAAATTTAATTAATGTGTTTTAGAAAATTGATAAAACTTATGTGATCAATCGTTTCAAAATTTTATAAATAGATTATATTCTCATTAATATTTTTCCACCAATTTCACAATCATTCCTCTCTTTTTTTATGATCCTCTTATCTTTCTATAATCCTTATCATTATGGATCTCAATCAATTTAGTGAAAATGATGATTAGACTGATCTTAGAAACTTTAATCCAAATCATAACTTTTTGACTTCTAATC
Organism: Hypericum perforatum; assembly: GCA_012979155.1. Classification (NCBI taxonomy): domain Eukaryota; kingdom Viridiplantae; phylum Streptophyta; class Magnoliopsida; order Malpighiales; family Hypericaceae; genus Hypericum; species Hypericum perforatum. Next base: position 111,661 of record SOPF01027807.1, read on the forward strand.
CTATAGTTTATTTTCAACTTAGCAAAACAAAATCTGAAATTTCATATTTCTTCCGAAACTCACAAAATACTCAACCAAATTTTACCTAAAATTCACCAAGGTCTCAACCTAATTATTCCCAATTCCAACCAAATTTTTACCGAAATCCACCAAGGCCTTAACCTAACTAACCAACAAAATTTACCAATTCCTCAACCTAATTTTTCTCAATACCCACTAAAATATTTCACATGTTTTTTCACAATCAACCACTAGTATACCAACCAAATTTATTTCAAAATTCACCAAAGCATCAACAATTGTCTCATCATTCAGAAAGCGATGTGTTGCGAGAGAAGAATGATAAAATAGCTTCATAAAAAAATATGTAATCTTAAAGAAGATATCTTCCTAATGTCAATTTATATTAGAATAGTGAAGATATCATACTCAGCAACAATGAGAAGAGCTAAGGTCTTTGAGTTCGAATCAAAGTATCGTTTGATCTCAAAAAGTAAATCCTCTTATGATTAACCGAAAAAACACAAGGTAGGTAAAAAATCATTTTAAACGACTTCATCCAACCTGTGGTAGGTGGATTGATGCATCCACCAAGGTAAAACGATGTCACAAGAGTGGACAAATTGATGTGAAAGTTGTGATAGAAGCTCAATAAATATATTTTGATACGCATAATAAAAATTTATTGACTTAGATATATTTACTGAACTTATGTGCAAACATCCAAAATAGAACCCTAAAATACAGTATTCATGTTTAGCTCTCTGAAGGAGTTACAAAATATAAAGAGTGGTAGGTGTTCTAAATAATAATGAATCACTGAAGAGGAGGAAAATGCAATCTCCATCGACTCTCTTACTCCGATGAGCCAAAGATCGACAATGTCACGTTCAACTAGAAGAGAAGCTACAAAAATAGGGAGCATCCAAACAAAAGAAAAAGTTCACTCTAAAGGATGATTCTTTCAACATAGATTTAGAGCTCGTGCAAATCATCCACGACAAAGCAAAAACTTGTGCACAAAAGGTGTTAGGTGCCGTACAATTCTAAGAGGAAAGAAAAGATCGACGAGCAGACTAAAAAGATGAAGCCAAAAAATATCAAGTGAATATACCGATGTTAACCTTGGTTGATCGCGGATAAGACTTATCTCTCAAACAAAAAGAAGTTAAGTGCAAATTATTGTTGTAACTGTTTTGATAAGTTAATTATTCACTTTTTAGTTGTTGAATTTCGTAATAACTTTTTTATTATCTTTTAAATTCATCCAAAATTATATCGAATAATATAGTTCACTATATTAAAAAAAGTAAAATTAATAATTGACGTGGACCTGACGTAGTAATACTGTAGCGAAAACATGCTCCCAACTGCTGTGAAAAAAATAACTGAATACATAGACACAACGAGATGACATAGACAACTATACCGAAAGCGTACCTCCGAATTGCTGCGGGTGTTCTTAGAAGACCATTATTTAAAATACGTTTACTTGTATGAATATGCCAAAATACGATTGGTTGAATAGTACAAAGTATTTTTCATTAAAAAGGATAAAATTTTGTTAATGTTTGTGTTATGTACGGAACAAAAATAAGAAAGTCGCTTCCATACAGAATTCAATACTCAATTCTTAAAAAACGTCAATAATCATTTTTTTGGCACCTGATTAAAAAAAATTAATTAATTTAAATTTCATAACGTCAACTTGGGAAGAAAAATGAGTTCTTCCACTTAAAACAAACTAAAAGTTTACATACAAAATAGAAGCTAAATCAAAAAAAAAATTCATCAATTATTATTAAATCCTATTTAAAAATAATTTCCTTAACAATAGATTATATTGTAAAATTTGAATATAAAACATTCACGATAGAATTCGAATAACTCTAAAAAAGAGTTTAATGCACGCCTCATGATTACAGTCATATATACCAATTCTACAGTGTACGAATGTACGCACCATTAATTTTCAACCTTAAATTTTCGCCGACTACCCCGACAGCTTGAGTGCTACCCTCAAGTTGCTAATTGGCTCCACGCGAGAAGATCTATCACGGGTTGCTTTTTTTGACTTTCCAATAGACAATTGGTCCACACAATTTTGTCATGGACATTCATGTGACCACTAAGAATAAGTTGACTCCCGAGCGTCCGACTTACCTGTAGGGTAGTGGGGTCAATCGACCTACTTAAATTTGTTTTTTATATATATTTTGATATATTTTTAGTATATATACTTATTAAAATTAGAAATTAATTTCATTAAAAATTAATCAACTTAAAAATTAAAACTAAATTTAAAAAATTAAAATTTAATTCCACTCACAAACTTTTTAATTAAGTACTTAGGGAAGCAGTGATTCACTAAGAGTTAATCACGAGTTCTCTCACCCCTATTAATAGTACGTCTTCTGCTGATGGCTCTTATTCAACATGATTGACCTTTTTTTTCTTGGCAGTCATATAACGCACAAAATCGACTTTAACATCGATTTGATTTTGTTGCAAATAGTTTGGCAAAATAATATATAAATCAAAATCACCCCTACTATTTGAGTCTCAACTTCAGATAAAATGATCTATAAGAGATTAAATATAATAAAGATGATTATAGAAAAATATGAGAGAAAAATTTATGAATTGGTAAAAAAAAGCTGAGAATAACCTCTATTTATAGAATTATGAAACCATTTTTTATCACATAAATTTTTTTAACACAATCTATACCATAAATTGAAGTATTAAATATAAAATAATTTTATAAAATTATTAAAAACATAAACATTTTGTTAGAACATAATTGTGTAAAGGAGTACAAAAAATTTATTAAAAATTTATAAAAATTCTCAATTTTTTCTAAAATTGTTCAAAAAATGTGTGACAAAAAAACTCTGTCATTCAATCACGACGCACCATACGGGTGAATCGCCAACTTGGTGTAAGTTCGTAATGCAAACGTCTAATACGTATACACGCAACTCGCTACCCATATTAGGGATGAGATGATATCTTCGCCAATAAAAATTTACTACATCATCAAAAGGGATCGCACATGCCCTTGTTTTTTTTTTGTGGAAGTGGTGGATGCCAAGCATCCTTTCATTCAATAAAAACTATTACAGACAAGCAGTTTCAAACTTTTCCAGTTCTAACAACGACAAGCAATCTCTCGGGGGCTAATCATACAGGATTACATCTCCCTCAGTGTCAATCGCAGAGTTTGCTAACCTATCCGCAACTCTATTGCATTCCCGGTGACACCATGTGACCTCTACATGCCCGTGAAGGCGGATGAGGTTCAGACATTCATTCACGAGAGGTGCGAGCGAGCTTCCATGCTCCACACCCTCGGTAAGACACTTAACGGCTACAGACGAATCTGATTCAATCACTAGTGGGCTAATGGCATTCCTTACCGCTAACTGAAGTCCTTTCCAGACAGCCCAAATCTCGGCTCGTATCGCACATGCCCTTGTAAATATTCTTAAAGTCACTTGTACATACGCCTCATCGGACATGACATATGTACGTCCCGCTCTTGCTGCTCCCAACTTGAAGTCCAACCAAATAAAAAAATTTATGATTAATTTTTCTATTGGTTCTTAAAAATCCCCGAAGTGTTACATTAAGTGGCCAACCAAACAGTTTACGGCATCCAATTGACTGATTGCACATTGTATATCGCTTTTTAATTGATGAAAAAATAGACAATTGTTTCGAAATAATCAGTCTAATAAAAAATATATGTAATAAGACTTGTTATAGCTTAACAATACATAAATATATTTATCAAACACTCAGATCAAATATTGAATGATTTATTTATCTGAAGTAGATTATTTTTATATTCTTATATCATTTTATGTCAATTTTTAGGTATACTAGTTTAAGTTTGAAGTCAAATATGATATTTGAACTATGAAAACTTTCTCAATATATAGTTAATATTATTAGATTTTAAATATTTTAACTCAAAACTTATATAAACAAGGACAATCACAATTGTGATTATAATTGTATCTCACTTAGCGTAATCTCTTGCAGTAAACAATTTTGATTCTAGTTTGGTTCCACCTTTTACATGCAGGACAATATTGAATGGAAATATTGAATGGAAAGCATTGATGTCAGTATATCATTCATGTGGAATGTTTGGCCATCCTAAGGTGAAAAGGTTGGATTCCACACCGCAGAACCTTGTGTACGTTTTGCACGTGATCGGTGACTATTGGATCATGTGCACAAAATAGATTCAACGGTCTAAATTCTCCTCCTCGATTGACAGTTGAAAATTTCTCTAGATCTATGATCGAGATCAGTTATGCACACAATTCGACGACTTAATCGCGTACACACATACATAGGAGAGAACCGTATGTACAACATTGGTTCTGATTCCAAGGGTATGAGATATATTCGATCTTTCAACTAGTAAAATGCGTTCGGAACGTTCTAGAGGATGAAACATTTTGCTTAATTATGAAAAATGGTTTGTCTTTTTATAATGAAATAATTGTCTCCAAGTGGTTCCAATTTTTTTGGGATAAATAAGTTGGTAAAATAGTTCATTTAATTATGATAAAATATTTCGTTTAGTCTGAAATGATTTAACAGGCATATTTTTTGGATAAAAGAGTTGGACGAAATAATTTGTATATTTATAATAAAATAGTTTGATCAATTATGATATAGTTCCACAAATATAACAACCATTAAAAAGTTTTCAGGTTAAAATATTGTATAAGGATTTGGGGTGTAATAAATGGATTCGTTTCAATTTGATGTTTTGTCATTATGTAAAAATTATGGAATTAAACTCCTTACGGCCCACCCGGATTATTTAAAATGTTACAAGTTTATATCGATAAATTAATAACCCTCTGAATTAATACTTTATAATAATTTAATTATTAATTTATAATGTTTTACTTTTGTAGTTAGCCAGTAAATTACGGTATTGTCCTCTACATGGATTTGATCCTTTTTTTTCGTTAGGGACTTTTGGATTAAGAACTTGGCTACAATATATAGTTACATCGTTATGTTAATTCAATCGAAGTTGTCAATTGTTATGAATTTATGTATAATGCTTATTCTGGTAGCCAGACTGCTTCAATACACAGCAATTAAACTTTGCTTACACAGATAAATGAAATATAGTGAATTAATAGCGAGGTATACGATCGAGTGGAACTGTCCGAGATGGTGTGGGCAGGGTGTTATATTTTCGTAATTAATTTACTGTCATTTCAGTTATTTCCCTAAGCAATTCAATATGCTTGATGAGATTGGACTAGCGTAATTTCGGTTTCTGTAAGGTAAAAATATAATTCTACTTATGGATTAAACAAGATTTGTATTAGATAAAACTATAAAATAGTGATAAAATTATTCTAAAAAATATATTTGTTAATTTTAAATTACTCGAACTCTCTTATGAAATTGTAAGTTCACTGGGAAAGATGGGAGATACATATAAAGAGAGCTACATAATTTCTTAACTAATATTGATACAAGAAATAAAATAATAGGAGCAACGGCTGAACTAGGTTGGCCAACATGATCATCTGGCGAAACCACGACGATATTATCCGATCTTTATTAATCGCGTTACAAGGATATTAATTATAAAAATCCCTTAAAATACTTTCTAGTCTCCTTAATTTGCCGCGCTTCACGGAATAGTAATACCTACAACACAAGATATTTAACCAAGTTAATCAACAAATCCAGCAGTACTTAACGATTAAAAAAAGTGAAAAGTGATTTAAGTGTCTCGTCCTCAACTGAATGTATCAGATGCACAAATTTAAAAATAGAATTCGGCAATACTCTATTATCAATTAGTTATTATTGATAAATGTTTTACCAATATAATATACTCAATAAAACAGTATTTTGAGTTGGAGTTAAAGTGAATTACTTCCACACTTGAAGTGGTGAGGGAGCTTCCTCCCACACCCTTCAACCATCTTCACGAATTTATTGACGTCGATAAGAGCAGCCAACTTGGGTGTTATAACGGGGCAAACACACTCGAAGTGGGTCACCCTGATCCTCGCGCAACACTGCCTCGACGGCACCTGAAATGTAAATGTGTATTATATTAATCTTAGTTGCCAAAAATCATTCATTACAATTAAGCTACGAAAATTAGAGCGTTCTAATCGAAATTTTGCAAGAGTAGTGTTGTATGGAGGCCACCTTCCCGTACAACACCGGCTTGCATGCATTTATGGCCACCCTCCTCTCCTCCTTGCACTGTGCTGCGCTAATCTTTTTCTTCGCATTAGCCGCCTCACAACCTCCCAACATTAACACAACAGCCAAAACTACGAGCATAGCTAACACGTTACTTCTCATCTCGATTGACTTTGAATATCCGAGATTTTATCGAAAAAAATTTAGTAAGTGTTAATTATTTTGTTTCTAGTAATATTGGGAGCTCTGTAGTTGAAGTGGTGGACGAGGCAATGTCTATATAGAGTGGGGAGATTGGGAAGAATATTATATAGAGCGATCGGCGTGTAGCTGAAATTCCATGTCACCTTCCTTGGTTGACTTGGAAGTAGTGTACTTCTGAAGTCGTCGATGTTTTCTGGCTTGGACAGCCTGTACTAAGTTTCTCTTTCCTCTCGGTCTTCTATTGCTTTAAATTATTGCCTAAGTTTTAGATAATCTAATATCCAAAACACCACAACATAACATTGAATCAAGTTATGTCAAAATTTTGAAAGATGACAAATATTTTTCAATAAAATTTTAACATTATTCTGTTATATTTATAAAAAAAATTTATTGTATTTTCAAAATCTCAAAATAAAAATATCTTGATTAATCTATAATAAGATATTTCATCATAGCAGAAAATTTATCGTACTAAGTATGATATATATAACTCTGTAAAAACTCTTTCGTAAGTTGACCTAAATAGTTGTCGGTAATTATATTCTTGTTCTCTGCCAAATATTTAGATCAATACGTAAAATTTAATATCTTAAATACAATTTTCAAATTTGAATACTCAATTTTAAAATTTCGTCCGGACTTTATCTTAGATTAATTAGTCTGATAATTGCATGTAACTTCAAACAATTTTTGTTGTTTCGTTTTTTTTCTAGAAAAGTTCAGGGAGCCAATAGATTGCACTGTAAATCTGTAATGATGATTGTGTTATATCCATGGACAATTATTCAATGGAGTTTGAACTTATCATAAAAAATATTCAGAGTTGTTTGAAAATCCGGGTCACATGGATTGCCAGACAAAAGAGTACAATAAAAAATTGATGGGTGCCAATCTCTATAATCTACGATTGCAGCTAATTGAATTGACTCATAATATAATTCGCCAAATTTCTACTCTCCAGCAATTGGGTATCTTTGTACTATATGACTGAAGGATTTGCGGATCCTTTTGTGATTACGGAACCGCGTTACTCGGAGACCTTGACTTGAGAACCCAATTTCATGTGATTAAAAAAAATTGCACCAAGCCACCAACTACCTCAAGTTTCTTTTTCGAATGAGGTGACTTAAAAATCATTATTAAAAATTGTTATATTGAAAATGTTGTAATAAATAGCGGATGTCGGATGGAGTAGTGTGGTTGGTTAAATTTAATTGGATTCGATTTTGGTCAAAGTTTGATTTGATTTGAAATCGTTTATACAAAACTAAATTCATTTTTGAACTGATCGAATACGTATCACAATTTTCATAATTTTAAATTTATCTGAATTTGAACATTAACAATCCAACCCAATCACTTGTATGCATTTTATGCTTTTACATCAGAAGATCATATATACAAATACACAAAATCACATTGTACTAAAGTAAATATGTATCTAAAAGTAATTATATATTTGAAATAAGAACAATTTATATAGGGACCCGAAGATGCACGAGTCATTCATGAAAACTCTTGCGGGTTCAGATTTAAACCAGATTATACGAATTTAAATTTGTATTATTTATGCACAAATCAAGTACGAACCATAAAACAACTCTGTAGGCACGTCGGCGAGTGCGTGCTGTGGGAGCCGGCCAAACCGTGGAGGGCATCACATCATCGTGGACTTGCAATAAAACAAACAGCGTCGACTCTGTCACTTTCGTTTCCTTCCAAAAATTAACGGGTCCATGCATGTTCTAGTACACATCTTTTACGAATCAGAGCCAATAAATAAGAATGAGAATTAAGCTTTTCCCAAGTATCACATGTTACTTTCAATTTTACTTTTCCACTAGTGATACCCCATTAATATATTTTCTTAATTTGATTAATACTAACAGGTGCAATTTTTAATAAAACTTTAAAGTTAAACATAGATAATCAATAATAAAATTGAATACGTACAAGTGAATATAGAACACTGAAAAAAACCTATATTAATATACAGATACAATCGATCAGATCACAAAACATCTGAACATTACAACTATAACTCGAGACCACAATTTGGCAATTTGCGTTTATTAAATCTGTAATTTAGAAAACTCTTGTTCCAACAAAGGTAAATACAACATTTCCTTCTTTGAGCAGCTAAATACAAATCATTTCAACGAACTATACAATCTGGAAAATACATTATACAACCACCATTTTTTTACGGAAGCGACTGGACAGGGAGATATTCAGCACGAAGTTTATGAAAGTATACGATCGAATTCGTTAGATGGAAGGCTCTCTCAGGGAAAAAGGTCCCCACTTTCGTCGATCTCGGATTCCAAGTCGGCTTCCATGTCCATCGATGTCCCGACGGCCGCTTGCTCCCCGGCTTTCGCCCCTCCTTCCCCTGGCTTCTTTGCCTCTTCTATGATGGACATTATCTCTTCCACGCTCTGAGCGGGTTGGTCTCGTGCAGATTCCGCATAATTCGTCTTCTCAATGTCGATGAGCTCTTTTGGCAACTTTTTTAGGAACCAGGGGTGCTGCTTTATCTCTGGGATGGTGACCCTCTTCAAGAAAATTTTTGACAAAGAAATTACTTAAATAACTTTGGAAAAGGGAATTCAAATTGTTGCTAATCAGAATGACCAATTCGGCATGATTGTCAAAAGAAACTGCAAAACATAGGACCCTAATAATGCTGAAATGCTAAATCTAATTCAAAGTTGGTACAATATATCCTCTGCATAGTTACTTAGAAAAGGATGTTTTAACTTTTCGTAATATAAAGTGAAATAAGCATTTTTCATTACAAAGGAAACCAACCGTGGTTTGAAGTGCCAATCATGAGTTTCAGACAGGATTACCTTTGCTGGATTGGCAACAAAGATGCGAGAAAGTAGGTGCTTGCACTCTGCAGAAACGCGCACATAGTCGGGTATAGAGTACTGGGTGCTCATAATTCTCTGTGCATCGTTAGCAAGATAGGAAGCACCTTAGACAATGCAAGTGTAGGCAAAAAAATTTAGCACACTTGACACTTGATTTGAAACACACCTCTATTGTCTTGCGAAAATTTCTAGGATCTTCGGGATCCTCAAAGGGATATGCTCCAACAAGCATTACGTACAGTGTCACGCCACATGACCAAACATCTGCAATCTGCAGAAGGGATTTGGTCTTTTAATTGGGAAAAAGAGTAATGCTCCAACAAGTTGATCAAAGCCTAAAGTGGAAGGAAGTTGATTTCTATACTTTGCCATCATATTCTTTCCTTTGTAGAACTTCTGGTGCAATATATGCTGGTGTCCCGACAGTTGATTTAGGTTGTGAGTGTAATAGACCAGACTGCACAAACAAAGCAATAATTAGCCAGCCAACCATAATCTAAATTGCATACTAACTAATGGGACAAACCTTGGAATAACCGAAATCACATATTTTGAGTCGTGGAGTTGGACTTCCATCCAAAAGTGTGTTTTCGAGTTTCAGATCTCTATGGCAGATTTCCTGCAATGGAAGGAAACTATGAGATGGGAAAGGAACTCTTAAAGCAACAAACGTGTTGAAAGCCTAGTAACCCACCATGGTGTGACAGTAGCTGACTCCAGAAATCAGTTGCTGGAAGAAAAATCTTGCCTGTTGTCCAAAGTAGTCGTCAAAAAAGGAAATATTGACCATTTCAGTATTCAAAAGTAATTTGGAGCTAATGAAACGGGTAATCAGAAAGTGCAAGTAATAAGTGACCTCGTCCTCGCTAAACCGACCAGCACTGCATATTTTTGCAAACAGTTCGCCACCGGCTGCATATTCCATGGCAATTGCTAGATGCGACGGTGTCAACATAACCTGTTCAACAAAAAATATGCATTTGCAGGCCATGTCAGCGTAAAACTCATGCAAACACCTGAAGTAAAATGTATCCTCCGAAATCATACGTTCAGAAATGGTAAAAGCAAAAAATTTAGAAGAAGCCAAGTCAAGACAAACCTCTTTAAACCTGACAATATTTGGATGCCTCAAGGACCTATGGTTGATGATTTCTCTCTGAACATTCTCATCAATCTGCATTCCGATTAATTCAGAACAGGAAATCATTTGTCAGATTAAGTATCATGTATGTATAAGGATTTAAAGAAAATCCGGTTGCAGGTCTTTATCCTAGTAACTTATTCACAATCAAGTTAGGGCTTCCTTCTGTAACCGAATTCGGTTAACCAACCCACAAGTTCATTTAACATAAAAGGTTTCTTCACCGCATATGCCCTGTCCAAACAGTCGATTGCTCTATATTCTATCCTGAATCTTCATCCTAAAGTTTCAACTAGCTTGCAACTACTATGTGTTTCTCCCAAATACATCGGACTTTTTCCACCGAATTCTGGGACAAATTGAATGGGATTCGATAGCGACGCGAAGTAAATAAAATCGGATTACAGAAGCAGGTTAGCGTCCAGTGACTATTGAACAACAGCATGTTAAAATAAAAGGGTAATATCTACAATATGGCATCCCTTCATCACTCAACCTCCTCAAACCGAAGAACTAACAAAAATACTACTGAGGATAAATTGGACACCAAGCAGTTGACTTTCATCCAGGATCCAAAACATTCTGTTCTTACTAATTCTTTATAACAAGGCTCAGACTGATCCTCCACATATAATCACAATCCACTAGGAGTTGATCAGAAAATCCAATTCTCGGCAAACTTAGATGGAAAACTTCATCCAATAATAAGCATCAAGAGCTAAGAGATGGAAACTTCAAAGTAGAATTCCAAAAATTTGAAAGCTGGTAAAAAGCTTTCACCTTTTTGCCCCTCTCAATGTACTTGACAGCAACGAGCTCCTTTGTCCTCTTATCCCTAACAAGCCTGGCCACCCCGAAATTCCCGGACCCAAGATCCCTAATCGACTCATACCTCTCGTCCATCCTCACCCAGCAACAACCCAAATCACCAAACTTGGAGCTAAGGAGGAGAGAGAAAAAAAAAAGGTAAGGAAAATGGACCAGAAACAAACTTGCCTGAAAGAACACACCAGGAGAAAAGGTCAAACACACATCAACTAGAGGGCAAGACAACCATATAAATTAGAATTTAAGTCCCACCAGAAGCCAAATAAACAAATAAATATCCAACCGAACCTAAAAATGACCCCAAATGGAAACACCAACGGCACACCTAGAAGAGGAAAAAAAGCTATTTTTTTAATTAAAAAGAGCAACCCAACTAACCCTCAAACCCCCATCACTACTCTTTCCGTTCTCCACTAAACTTCCTAATAACAATAAATAATCAACAGCCCGTCCAAAACAAGACTTGAATTAGAAAAAGCCTTATTTCAAAGTAAAACATAGATTAAAAAAAATCATAAAAAGTGGGTTTTCCAATAACCTATAAAAATTCAATCTTTAACAGCTTGGAGGGAGATTGAAGCCAATAAGCAATAACTGTATGTACCACACTTACAAAGGATTGGTGGGTTCTTCACAGAATCGATAAAGATTCGATCTTTAACAACCAAGATCAGGATTGGAACAATCAAAAGTAACAGGAGTGGAAATTTAGCAGTTGGAATTTAGTAAACGGAATAAGTCAATGGATAAAGAGCAGAGCCTTTTGAGTTTGGAACTTGGGAAGAAGACAGGAACGGATCTATGTGCCAGGAAGCGGAATTTAAGCACACGTGTCGTGGCTCGTTGTTACTTCCAAGTGTCGGCTTTAAAGACAACGACCATGACAACGATTTTTTGGGTTATAACACGCTAGTCTAATCACTAATAAGTTTAATTTGAATTCGAATTATGTAATTTTTTTAAATTACAAAAAAAAACCAATTATTTTATCAATATGTTCTAAATGACTCATATTTGAGATTTGGTTAAATTAGTAAGATTCTTATCACTGGATCTAATTATTTATTGGTACTACTTTGAGTCGTAAATTTATCCTAACACGTAGCAAGTGCGGTGTGTGCGCGGGGCCTCGCCAATTCTTTGTGATGATCAACTTTTTCGACATGGACATGTGTGATACAGCGGCAAAGCATGAGTCTAATCGGAATGAAGATGGTATAGCGACATGTCCTCTTCCATCAGTCAATTGTATTTAGTGCATCTGCACTGTAGGGGTGTCGCACTCTCATTCTTGAAATATGCAATACATGCATTAATCAAGGACGAAGATATCCGCGCTATCCTCACACATGTTGAAAGGATATTCAATGCACCGTGCGCGACGTGGTATCTTCGCCTACATAACACGAGAGAATTTGTCTTTTTTATAGATTTATAAATTGTTTTTAAAAATATTTTGTGTTAATCTTTCTACCATTCTTTATTTTATGAAATTATGTAATTTATATAATTTTTTAATTATGTAATTCAAAATTATATAATTATGTAATTCGACAATTCAACAAAAAAATGTAATTATCTAATTGGCAAAAATTATGTAATAAGTTATGTAGTTTTGTAATTATATAATTTTCAAATTATTACGCATTTATGTAATTATGTAATTTTGCATAAATATAGTTAACTATATTAAAAAAGCAGAGATGGCGGCGTGAACATAGAGACAAGAGCAAGGAGAGACACGTGTGCACGTATCAAAATGAATAAAAGGACAAAACTGAGAATGGTCTTGCCGTCGGTTCAAGAGTGCTTTAAAATTTTGATTTAAAATTAGTGCGGGTTGAAGTCCTCTCATATTTAAAGCGATGGTTATTTGTTTCTCAATATAATAGACGTCACCTTTTATGTTTTTTTTTTTTGTTTTTTTTATCTTGTATTGGTGTTTGTTTATTTACTCAAAATACAGTACTTGTTAACGAATGCTCAAATTTGGAGAAGGCCTCTACATCAAGATAAACAACGAGGCACATTTTAATTGTTAGGCCATTGTCGTCCGCTGTCTTCTGGGCTATTGATCAAGATCTGTACCAAAGATATCAAAAGTCCAAACCAGCAGAATGATGACCGCTGGGCCTTAGGATGGTAGCAACATTGGAATATTAACGAATTCATTGCACGTCGAATTATTTGTAAACTGTTGAAATTTTATCAAATCGTCGATGTTAAGTTAAAATATTGAACTCAGATTAAGTGTTGGACTTCATAGCTCTAGCTTTGTTTGAACAAGATTTTATTTTGATAATAAAAGAGATTAAACATTTTGACAAAAAAAATTCAATGACTTAAATTTACTGGAATATTTATGTCATTTATTATTCTCTCTCTTTTCCTTCTTCACTTATCTCTTTATCTCTTTCTGCATCACTTTTTCTCCTCCATCTGCGCTCTCATTTTTTCTCTCTCTTTCATCTCTTCCTCTCATACCTTTTTCTTTTTTTCTTTTCTATCTTCTTTCCTCTCTTCAAATTTCAAGAGGTGTGCATTTGAGATATCTCAATCTAGAAATCTCGATCTCGAAAATCTCAAAATTAATGAATTTTAGAAATATATATAATTTTATTAACCATAAATTCCAAATTATAATCATGAATCTTAAATTTTACATTAGATGCTTACTTGGTAATACATTCGCTATTAGTAGAAAGACAAGAGGGCATCCCAAATGGAGGGGAGGGTGGGAGTGAGATATAGAGGCGGGGAGGAAAGATTAGAGATTAGTGGGAAGGGGTAAGCCAGGAAGGAAGGGAAGGAGAGAGGCGGGAGAGGGAGGAGGAAGGGTTCGGAGAGGGAGGGAAGACGTATCGGATTGCTATAATTTGAAAAATTACAATTTGGTATTCTAATTTTTCTGATATTTTGGTAAAATACTGATATTTACCAAATTATTATTGAATACCAAAATTCGCAATGTTTTTCGAAAAAGCAATGTTGAATAACATCCTGATTTCAAAAATCTCGATGCCGAACTCCCAAACACCAAAAAAATTAGAATTCGATAAACGTGATTCCATTTGCTCACCCTTACTACTTTGCTTTTTCTCCTTCACTTTTTTTAACTCAAATAAATCAACACTAACAAAGAGCAACCTTGAAAAAGAAAATTGTTAGATCTATCAGATTCTGACTTCAATCTCTTTTTTCTTTTCCATTTTGGTATTTCTATTGTAACGACCTATCCTGATGTCTAAATAACAGAATGAATTATATTAAAATGGTTGACTGAGTTATAACAAAATATTAGACCCAATTATGACGATCATTGAGCTCATCGATAAAACCTCGACTACGATCTCTACCTCTCTCACTTTGCTCGGTGTCTGCACGATAACAATTTGTCACGACATCTTAATGGCAACCTATTTTATATTAAAATGGTAAACTGAGTTGTATCACAATGATAGACAAAATTATATCTTAATGGCAGGCCAAATTATATCGAAATGATAAAATCTGTTATATCTAATTCACAAATACGTCATTTTCAGACTAACAGAAATATATCATTATAGAATAATATCAATATGTCATTCTAACTAATTGTAACGTGTCATTATCACTAATTGCACCACGTCATTCATACCAGCAAAAATATGACGTTCAGACCAATAGAAATATGTCATTCTCACTAGATAAAATGTGAACGTGAAATGAAACAATTATTATTTTGCACATGATACGTAATCATGTCGAGAACTGCAAATGCGTATCATGTACTAAGACATTCCCCTAAAATATATAGATTCTAATATGATTTAAAACAACTTATTTATTCTTTTTTTTAGGGGAAAATAAGACTTTCATTGAACATCGTAATGTTACAAGCAGTAAGGCACAAGACCATCGAAATTACAGCCAAAGCTATGACAATTGTACTCTACCCAAAAGCAAAATAGAACCTCAACAATTGACATTCCCCTTATACTAAGTACAAGGTTGCAGCCGTCGGCCTCGTTAAAAACCTATCCGGTAAACCTATTCCCACAGGAGAAACTTAGAATAGAAAAAGAGTGTCGCGAAAAAACCGCTCTAACGATAGCACTGCAATAATGAATGTCAATTGTTTTATTTATACATTGAAGCCCCAATACTAAAGCCCAAAAAAGCCCAAAAAACAAAACCCACACAAAAGAGATAAGAACACCTCCACCAAACTACCAAATCTGGACAGGAGATTCTTTAATCCAAAATAGATAAAGTGTACAACTTATCTATTCTTGGTGTTACTAAAAATAAACTTTTCCTTATCATGGTTTTGGATGACGACACCATAAATGTGCTGTTGTTTGTACGGATACGAGTACTTGATTAGGATCGGGCTATAGTCGAGGCAAGTGTTGTACACTTTCTCCGTAAGACGAGATTGCCCTGTATATTTCAGTGCGTACGGGCTACGGCAATCGTCCCCAAGATACAACGACTATCGGGCATTTCCAAGAATGTTGCACACGAACTCAAAACTTTTGGGCGAACCCTTATATACCCAGAATTTTCTCGGACTCGAATGTCTAAGTGATAGAATGAGGGAAGAGAAGAAGCAGACAAGATAGATGTCGCTGGGATGATGGAAATGAGAGGGGAACATGCCTATTTATAGGCTGCAGTGACTGTCCAATCCGAGGGGACACCACTTTTGTCCTTATCCAGAAGTGTCTGGATGTCCCTTGGTTGGCTGTCAGCAAGACACTCGTGTCCCTTCGGTTTCCCTTTCTGGATAGGATCCAACAGCCCCTTCGTGTCTCTTCGGAGGGCTGTCTGGATGCCTTATCCTTATCCTTCTGAGGATTGTCGGATGTACCCCTTCGGGAGACAGTCTTGTCCTCATCCGGTCTGCCACGTGTCACCCGCTGGTGACTAGCCGTTTGGCCCTCGCGTCTCTGGAAATTTCCAAAAGACTTGAAGCACCTCAGGCTCCTCGCGACTTGGCGAACATGCCAAGTGCACCTCAATGCACCCAAGCACTCGCTCCCGGCCTTGAGCCCGTGTCCGGTCCCGGTCCCGTGCCCGTGCTCGGACGGTGCTAAAGCACCGTTCTCGCAGTCAACAAAAAGTCAACTGAAAGTCAACTGTGGTGTAGTCAACTCATTTGGTAGTCAAGATTTGAAACTCCTTATAAACAAGGAAATTTCTCTTGCACTAACCAATGTGGTACACCACATTTCTTTTTTTTTTAACTTAACAGTTAACATTTCTCTTTTGGGCTTTTGGGCTTTTGGACCTCCTTTGAACTTGGGCATTATTCAATTTATTCCAACATGTGCTAATATATTTTTCTATGAGTTGCCATTTTAAGAATTGGAGAATAATATTTACAATGTATAGGTTCACTTTTGGAGCTTTACTACGTATACCGGGTGTAACTTATTCCATTTTTCTTAATAAAATATACCTATAAAAAATTACAATATATAGAGTGTAGAACCCATCATACAAGTAATAATCGCAATACCACTAAAATCTTACCTTAAAAGATTTAGTAAAAAAGATCGGTATAAAAGAGCGGCTCCAATGTAGAAACTTTTTGGATCGCTAGAGAAAGCGACTTCGAAGATATTGCAACAGGATAAGACTTAAGAGCTGATTACGTGGAAAGGGTGAAGTGTGCACTTGACCGACCAATCGTCAATCAGTTGGTCCACATCAATTTCCAATTGTATGGGCGGAGAATTTGCACTTCATTCACTTTAAATCCCACGACCAAACCATGATTCGTTGATGTACTTGGTCCACCTCGGGGTCCCGTCTTCCATTTTGGCTAAGAGATTCCAGGATTATTCTTCGGTTCGTTAGTAAATTATTAAGCGAGTTGTAACTGCGGGTGTGTATATGAAAGGAATCGCTATTTGAAGTTTGAATCGTGCAAAAATTTGTAAATGTTTCAAAAAAATTATATCAACAAGTTTATATTATTGTAACTCAAGATTTCTTTATTTTACTTTAACAATATTTTTACTGATCGATCAAACATGAATATTAAATTGGAAAATCTAACCATCGAGAGAAATATTTAATAGGCACCTACATAGGTGTATGATTTTTTTGTTCTTTTTCTCTAAAATTTCAAGTGCGATTTAAAATTCAGTCGTCACGCGGACATCTACTATGACGATTAAGAATCAACATTATGCTTTGATTAGATAGGAAGTATTTCCTAAAAAAATAGATAGGAAGTAGGAGGGTGTTGAATTTTGGGCTCAACTTATTATTGGACAATTTTGGGCCTGAGCCCATTAGGTCCAAAAGTCTATGACTTTTAAGCCGACATGTGGCGCGTTACATGACATGTCACATGTCCGACGTATACAAGTAGTGTGCCACATGTTGCTCACGTGTTGTCTACGTGACGCTCATGCAAGCATTATCCCCTCCTTGCAAAAAGAAGGAAAAGCGGAGTGACTCATATGTAAGTTTTCTACTTTTACTCATACTCAATAGGGACGAATTTTAGATTTAGTCCCTCAGGATCTTAGATTTTTCAAAGCAAATCAATTCGTAAAAATTGTTTAAGTATCTTGTTACAATGGTCCTATGAAAATAGGTTTTAATAATTAAGACTTGTTTTATTAATAATTATGAATTAATTATGAATTAATACATGTATTAATGGTGCAAGAAATTTTTGAGAGGGTAAGTAAGGCTAAGCAGAGTTAATGAGACTTGGTTTATCACATCAATATTATACTTGCCTAAACTTGTGTTAATTTTTTACGCCCACCGTACTTATATGTTGAGCGTGGATATTCATTATTCATAAATTACACACGTTTCGTCACCTAATTTCTTTTTTGACAGATTTTCAGTCACCTAATTCATAAATATATAAAGATGAAAACGGATATGTTAGAAAAAAAAACAGAACTCGTAGTCACAATTCTAATAATTTATTGGGAACCGAAATTTAAATCAAATAATCTAGTAATCTCAACTGTGTTTCTAGGTTTTGATAAAAAAAAACTGTTTTTCTAGGTGGGAAATCTCTTGAATGTTTAAATTCCATGATTGAGTTTTCTAATGCTATTAAGAGCGGATAAATCAACGAAAGCACATGTATAGTTCCACTTCTAAAAAAAGCATATGAATTCTTAAATTTTATTTCATAAATTGGTACGATATTAATTTATAGTAGCTAATATTGTTATGACAAATACGATCAGATTGACAGTTGGATCACGACTCGATACTTAGAACAAGTCGGGTTAATCTCTAGACTCTGAGGACCATAATTAATGCATTTGATCTAAAGTCATTCGATTGAATAGTTGCCTGGTTTCCTCCGTCAAAATTGTGCATCCGTTGGGACCATTATTAATACGGTTGTAGCTGTTGGCAGTTTGGCTGATCGTTCAAATTTCAAACATAAGACGTCATTGTAATTTATTCCATGTATCTGGGTCTGAATGGAAAGATACGATATAAGTACATGAATCTGAGTGGCCGCAAATTGCGTAATAATAAAATAATATCAGTTCAGTCAACCTGCATGGAGGGAGAAACCCCTGGACCGCGGACAAAATTAGGGCAACGGATATTATTGCGAATTAACACAACTCATGAAATAATGGGAGTTAATTCAAGTGAAAATAATTATCAGAAAATGTATAATAATTACTCAACAATTATAAACTGTTGCAGTCGATGGTAATGTCTTAATATATTTTAATCTATTTTCAATTATTGTCGTTCCTGCAAATTTTACTGTGGTAATGTCTTAATAATTTTTTTTAAAAAAATTATAGTGCCTCTTAAAAACACACTATCTCTCTCATAAATTTCATTGAAAAGTAAATCGTTCGAACATTATTACTTCATATTATATGTAAGAATCTCCATAATTATTCAAAAAATATTCATAAATCTATTGATAGAAAAATTATAGCAAAGCCTTGTGTTTTCAACCCCTGGATTTCAAAAGTAAAGGAATACACGATAGTTGATTTTTTATGTAAATTTTTATATCATAACACATGTAAATTTTGAATAATAACATTTGAATATTTACAATATTTTTTGTCGTAATGACAATTGAAGAGGCAATGGCCGCATGAAAAGGCAAGATGAATGACAATTGAAGAGGCAGTGGCCTCATGAAAAGGCACGATGTGCTTGTGACTTGTATCATTTGGTTTTTTAACCAAATGGTACATGTCACATTTTCAATTTTAAAGAGACACAAATTTGGTAAACAATTTATAGGTAATTTTTGACATGACATTCATGACTTTTGAAAACTTATAAATAGGGCTTGCCTCCTTCATTTGTTCATCATCCGAGCAACTTGCATCACGTAGCATAGTTGTCTTCTCTCCCTCCCTTCTTTAGAAAAAATATAAAATTTCGGTATATAAGGGTTCGCCCGAAAGTTTCGAGATACGAGTGCAATGTTCTTGGAATACCCGAATAGTTGTTACATCTTGGGGACGATTGTCGTAGCCCATGGTGCATTGAATATACGGGACAATCTCGTCTTACAGAGAAAGTATCCAACACTTGCCTCGACTGTGCCTAATCCTAATCAAATACACCGATATCCGCGACCAACAATCGTAAGATGAGATTTTGTATACTCGAAGATGTCATCAACGAGCACCGTAGCATTGACCACAGACTCGTAAACTATCCACACCAAAAGGTTAGCAAAGTTCAACGGCACCAAGTTCAAGAGGTGGCAGCAGAAGATGATGTTCTATCTGACCATGCTCAACCTAATTCGGTTCCTGAAAGAGAAAGCACCAAAACTCGCAGAGAACAAGACGAATCAACAGAAGATCAACGCTCTCGACGCGTGGAGTCACAACGACTTCTTGTGTCATAACTATGTATTGAATGGACTAGATGATACACTCTACAATGTCTACAAATTACACAAGACCGCTAAGTAGCTGTGAGTTCACTTGAGAAGAAGTACAAGATGGAGGATGGCAGGACGAAGAAATTCATCGTCAAGCAGTTCTTCAACTTTAAGATGGTGGACTCCAAGAAGGTTTTTGATCAAGTGCAAGAATTATAGCTGATCCTTCACGAGATCTAAGTCAAAGGGATGTAACTCAATGAGTCCTTCCAAGTGGCTACCATGATCGAGAAGCTCTCCCTGCTCTAGAAGGACTTCAAGAGCTACCTCAAGCATAAGAGGAAGAACATGAGCATAGAAGACCTGATCATAAGGCTTCAGATCGAGGAAGACACCAAAAGTTCAAAGTCAAGTAAGGCAAGGCCCCCTCTAAGAGCACCGTGAACCTCGCTGAAGGTAAAGCTGGCAAGAAGAGGAAGAAGTCTAAGAATAAGCAGAACAAGCAAGAGCCCAAGAAGAACAAGAATAAGAAGATCAAGGGTGATTGCTACAACTGTGGAAAACTTAGCCATATGGCTAAGGACTATCGACAGCCGAAGAAAGACGATAAAGGCAAGGCTAACCTAGTTGAAGACATGTCTGAGATAAATCTATCAGCCGTGGTATTCAAGGCCAACCTGGTGGACAATTCGAGAGAGTGGTTCTTGGACAGTGGAGCTATCCGCCACATCTACTCAGACAAGGAGGTGTTCTTGCACTACATCCTGATCAACGGGCAAAAGCTATTCATAGAAAACTCTATAATATCCAACATCATCGGGCTAGGCAAGGTAGTTCTGAAGCTAACCTCAGGAAAGAAGCTGACCCTCTTGGATGTGCTACATGTCCCAGACATCTGCAAGAACTTAGTTTCTGGCTCCTTATTAAGCAAAGCCAGCTTTAAGCTTGTATTTGAGGCTGGTAAGTTTGTACTGACTAAAGCGGGTCAATTTGTAGGCAAGAGTTACTTAGAAAAGGGGGTCTTTAAGATGAATGTAATAAATGTACATAGCGAATTTGACGGTCGTAATAAAATTAAAGCTTCTTCTTACTTGGTCGAGTGTTCTAATTTATGGTATGGTAGATTAGGACACGTAAATTTAAACTCGTTAAGAAAGTTAGTAAGTTTAAATTTATTATTGAATCTAGAGTTCAATCCTTCCGACAAATGTGAGGTATGTGTGGAGGCTAAAATGGCCAAAGCACCTTTCCATTCTGTGAAAAGAAGTACCACGCCTTTAGAGTTAATTCATACGGACACTTGCGATATGAAACACGTGCAAACTAAAGGCAGAAAAAAATACTTCATCATATTTATCGATGATTGCATAAGATAGTATTATGTGTATCTCTTAAAAGGCAAAGACGAAGCTCTTGAGGCCTTTAAGAGGTCTAAGAATGAGGATGAAAATTAACTCAGCGTAAAAATAAAAATGATCTGAAGTGATCGAGAAAGATAGTATGTAGCTCTATTTGAGGAACTTTGCCGAGAATACAGTATTATTTATTAGACGACTGCTCCGTACTCACCTCAGTCGAATGGCATAGCTGAATGCAAAAATCAAACTCTTAAAGAGATGATGAATGCTATGTTGATTAGTTCGGGCTTACCCCATGCAAGAGGAAGCTGTGCTCTTAGCTAACCATATTCTAAGCAAACTGCCACACAAGAAAAGGGACAAAACCTTATATAAGTTATAGAAAGGAAGACAACCTTCCTACGGTTACCTTAAAGTGTGGGAGTGCCTAGCAAAGGTCGAAGTACCTAAACCTAAGTAGGTGAGAATAGGACCCAAGATCATTAATTGTATTTTTATCGGATATACACAAAATAGTAGTACCTATCGATTTCTGGTGCACAAATCTGAGAACTCGGAAATAAATGTAAAAATGGTCATAGAATCAAGGAATGCAATGTTCTTTGAGGATATTTTTCCTAATAAGAAAAGGAAGAAAGTCCCAAGAAAAGAACTCACGAGGCTACGCAAGGGTCAAGTCAGGAAGACGATGAACTTAGACGTAGCAAACAGACAAAGATAGCCAAATCCTTTGGTTTGGATTATCTAACCTACGCGTTAAAAAATGAACCTAAGACAATCAAAGAGATATTGTCCAGTCCAGATGCTCCTCTCTGGAAAGAAGCTATCAATAGTGAGATATAGTCCATTATGTAAAATCATACATGGAAAATCGTGGATCTTCCATCGGGCTGCAAACCTTTAGGATGCAGGTGGATTCTTAAAAGGAAATACAAAGATGATAGAATAATTGACAAGTACAAAGCTCAATTGGTAGCTAAGGAGTTCAAACAGGAGGAGGGATATGATTTCTTTGACACGTATTCGCCAGTCACAAAAATCATATCAATTAGAGTGCTCATAGCTGTTGTAGCTCTCTATAACCTTGAGATCTACCAGATAGATATAAAAATAGCTTTCCTGAATAGAGAACTTAAAGAAGAGATATATATGGAGCAACCCAAAGAGTTTGTTGCTATTGGACAAGAGCATAAAATATACCGGCTAGTCAAGTCATTATATGGGCTTAAACAAGCACTGAAATAGTAGCACAAGAAATTTGACAGGATGATGCTGTCGAATAGTTTCAAGATCAATGAGTATGATAAATGTATTTATATTAAAGGTACACCTAAAGCTTACGTAATTGTATGTCTCTACGTGGATGACTTACTAATTATGGGAAACAATAACGAGGTTATTGTGAAAACTAAGAACATGTTAAAAAATTACTTTGACATGAAAGACATGAAAGATATGGGTCTGAAAGATGTCATACTAGGGATAAAAAAATTTTAGGAAGGCTAACAAAATTATCTTGACATAATCTCACTACGCGGAAAGCGTGCTCAAGAAGTTCAAAACTTTTGACAAACCTCCAGCTAAGACTCTAGTAGACTTGAATCTATATTTAGCTAAGAATCAAGGAGACCCAGTATCTCAACTGAGATATGCACAAATTATCAGAAGCTTGATGTGTCTAACAAACTGTACTTGTCCTGATATTGCATACTCAGTTAGTAAGCTTAGCAAAGTAATCCAGGAAAGGATTACTGGCTAGCTCTGGAAAGGGTTTTACAGTATTTAAAGTATACTATAAACTATGACATACACTATGCTAAATATCCATATGTATTAGAAGGATACATTGATGCAAATTGGATATCGGACACTAAAGACTCTAAATCTACGAGTGTATACGTGTTCACTATAAGAGGAGGAGTCGTGTCTTGAAAGTCCTCTAAATAAATGTATATAACTTGATCCACAATGGAGTCAGAGTTTATAGCATTAGACAAAACTAGGGAAGAAGCTGAATGGCTCAGAAATCTCTTAGAGGATATTCTGTGCTGGGAAAAATTGGTGCCTCCTGTATTGATACATTATGATAGCATGTCTACAATCGAGAGGGCATAAAGTATAATAAACAATGGTAAGTCTCGACATATCCATCAAAGACATAATACTGTTAGATAATTGATCTCTAGTAGCTTAATCACCATTAGTTACGTAAAGTCCAATGACAATATAGCTAATTCTTTTATAAAAAAATCAATAGAGATCAAATATACAATGTAGTAAGGGGAATGTGATTAAAGTTCACATAATAAAAGATGTTCATAGTGGTAACTCAACCATGATGAGTGGAGATCCCACAAACTTGGTTCAATAAGACAACTAAGTTATGGAGGGTTCAACTAATCACCTGGAACCTATCTCATTCTCAAAAGCTGTCTAGGTGTTGACCTACAGAGGTGTGGCAAGGTTAAGCATTATGCTTTTAATGATTCCTATACCTTGTTGAAGATGGAGTATGGTAGGATACTTCCGATAGGAGATCACCTATGTATGTGTGAAGGGAGGCCACTTCAAATGGGAAAATAGTTATAAATACAAGATACAATCCATGGCCAAAAAAGACATAACGTGAGAATCTAAATATACTAAGGTTCTTATTGTGTTAATATTATTCTCTTGGTTTACGTAAAAAGTTGATGTTTCAAGACATCACATTTACCGAGCAACGAGTAAATTCGATAATATCTTACTAGAGAAGGTTCAAAGCCGTAAGCTACCTTTCTCATGTAATAATAACACGTCAGAACTTTTGATTAGAGTCTGCATACATTGTGTAGATTAAATGTCAGACTAAATTGTTAACCAAGTGGGGGATTGTTGGTGTCCTCTTACAATTGAAGAGACACGATGTCCTTTGCTTAAAATTGAAGAGGCAGTGGCCTCATGAAAAGGCACGATGTGCATGTGACTTGTATCATTCAGTTTTTTAACCAAATAGTACATGTCACATTTCAATTTTAAGAGACACAAATTTGGTAAACAATTTATAGGTAATTTTTGGACATGACATTCATGACTTTTGAAAACCTATAAATAGGGCTTGCCTCCCTCACTTGTTCATCATCCGAGCAACTTGTATCATCCTAGCATAGTTGTCTTCTCTCCCTCCCTTCTTTAGACTAAGTCTGAAAGTTCTGGGTATATAAGAGTTCGCCCGAAAGTTTTGAGATACGAGTGCAACGTTCTTGGAAATGTCCGAACAGTCGTTGTATCTTGTAGCCCATAGTGCATTGAAATATACATGCCAATCTCGTCTTACGGAGAAAGTGTCCAACATTTGCCTCGACTGTACCTGATCTTAATCAAGTACACTGATATCCGCGACCAACAGTTTTAACACACTGGGCACGATAATTTGATTTTGACAGTAGCTACATAATACACACGTCTAAACAGTGTGGCTGCTTTGAAATCAAATAAAAAATTTCCAATCTAAAGTAATAGCTCCAAATATGTCATGTGTGCTTGATATCTTATTACATCCATATTCCATGGTTGAATCTTGCAACCCAACTACCGCGCCACGATTTTCTTTTTTTTATTTAATATTCCATTTAAGGCTGCAATGGATTTTTAATAGCAATTTTGTTGTCAAATCAAATCATTATTTCAGCAGTTGAGTATGCAAATCGCAAACAAAATTGAGAATGGATCTTCCCATATTTATGAGAAGGGAAAATACACTTTAAGTATCTTGTGATTTATCAAAAAAATCATTTTAGTACTTTGTGGTAAACAATCTTTCAATCGAGTCAAATTTCAGCCAATTTAAATTTAATTAGGTCTACAGACAGCTGTCCGAACCAATCTCTTTCTGTCCGACCCCTGCCCTGACTTTTGGACGAGCCACATCAGAAATTTTTATTGATATGACACCACGTCATCATCCCCCCGTCTCCTCCTCTTCTCTCTTTTTCCTCTCCTCTGATGTGTCAATTTATATGTTAACCGAATAATAAAATGTACCATGGCATAGCTCTTCCCCCTGAAAAGTAACAAGTTCCGCTTCAATTTTTTCTTTGTTGGCATACGGATCATGTGAGCACAAAAATGACATTATCTCTAGGAGCTAATTTTTATCGAAAAATTTGTATAAATTTTTGTCGGAAAAACATAACATCGTGACAAAAAAATTATTTCTGGAATACAAAATTATATAGCAAAAACATGATCATATACGTACTTTTACATAAATTATTTCTACGTACTCTCAACAACTCCGGAACCTTATCTTGGTGAAACTACCGATGGGATTTTTTCAAGGGGTAACAGAACTTAACTTAAAAAAACAATTCTGGAATCTTCTTTTCAATTTTTTTCGAAAAGTTTAACTTAGTATTCATGTGTTGTGATTTTCAACGACAAATTTTAAGTAAGTTGTACTTGATTCATTTTTTTTATTATTTATTTTATTGAAATGAAAAAATTATAATAAAATTACTCCCCACAAATAAACCACTGGTTTTACTCACAATTATGTCATTGCAATTTAGGTCCGATTCACGAGGGCAACATGAACACGTTTGTGGCACATGTCGGAATCTCCGGAGAGAATATTCACCCGCATCTACGGTCAATCAAATGTCCTGGTTCCTGGATATAATCCAAGACCATGTCCATCTTGACGTCTATTAATTTTTTTCTTTTTCCATAATCTAATTATATTGGTACATGATACAATTTTATTCATTGAAATAAATATTGATAGATATAATGTGTGCGATTATAAAAGATATGGATTGTATGCCAATGAAAAATAAATTAATAGTTTACTATAAGATTAGGTTGGGTTGTGAATTATTATGATACAGTGCTCAGAAATAAAAAAGATAATAATATTAATCGATAAAACAATTATTTTAGCTCTTGCAAAATGACATAGAACAAAATGCATATTAACCAGGGTTTTAAAAAACGGGCCGGAGGTCGAATCGGATTTTGGTCTGACCTTCGGCCCGACCGGCTCGACCGGCCCAACAGTCGGTCGGACTGGTATTTTTTTCCCTTTTATTTTTTTAATATTTTGAAATATATCTATGTATATAAGTAAATAATTTATATAATAAGCTAATAATAACCTAATATATTAAAAACTAACATCTAAAAATACCAATTTTAAAAAATATAGCAAATAAAGTATTCAAATTAATGGATAATTTTGAATCAAATATAAAAATATATAAAAAATTAGGATTTTCCGGTCGAACTGCCTGGTTCGACCGGATTTTTGAAGCAAAATGCCCGGCCAGCCCAGATTTTGGGCGGTTCGACCGGTGGGCATTTTTTTGCATAAATCCGGAACGGGTTTGGGTCCGTTTGGCAGTCCGACCGGCCCGACCACTGGTCGGACCGCGTTTTTTAAAACCCTGATATTAACAAAATTTTGTTGTCTAATAATAGTACTATATTATGTTTAAATCTAAACTTAATATAAATTAGTTGAGTATTCCTCAAAATGCAATTATGAAATCAAACATCTTCAATGGTGGTCTATACGACACCTAATCCTAGGAATAGTTGCCGACCAATCTTAATTATCATGTCTTGTAATGGTCGGTAGCGACATTATTATAAGATTAGTTTAAAGTGTTTGCATAGTTTAATATGATAGTTGGGGTTAAGCCCACATGCTTTAGCGTTGCAAGGACATCAACCATATTTAAACGTGTAATCCAATCACGCTTCGACGATTGTTAGGAGGAATATTGCTTAATGTTTTAAACGAGAAAGTTACGGCAATAGCCAAGTCACTCAAAATCACTATGTGGTCTTATTAAAACGTATATTCTTAATTATGTACTTTTTATCACAATGATAGTTTATTTATATGTGCAGAACAATTTTTTTTTATTTTGAGTAGAATGTAAAAATTAACATTTTATTAGATTGAGTTGTAATCTCGTATGTCGATACGAATATGTCTATCATTAAATTACAAATTCCATAAGTAATTTCAATTCCAAAAGTTACACATGTAACTTCAGTTTCAAAAGTTATAGAAGTAACTCTAATTAGAATTTGAATTGAATCGGTTAAGAAAAGACTAACAAATTTTAATCTAACTTTAATGAGTTGTTTAAAAAATTTTGGACTCAAAACACATTTTCTAAACTCGTTAGTAGTCTCATTGCAAGTCTAATGGCCCTGCATCTCTAGAAAGATTTTTTAGAATAATTTAAATACTTTTTAAGAAAAAAGTTATCATATATTGGATAATGATTATATTTTGCAATTCCTATGATAAACATTCGTTTCAAGTCTTGTTTTCTCAAGCACAAGCGAATTGTTTCTATAGTTGTGGCCCCTATTTCTTTCTATTTTTGTTCCTATACTTTCTCGAGTTTTTTTAGAGCTCGATAACTATCCGTTGTTTTACGAAGAGATCCTTGACACGCCTTTGCCATAACGTGAAATCCAATAAATTGTTAAACATCACATGATTAAACTTCATGACGTCTAACATCCTCTAATTTTTAACTTTGATACTAGTTGTTAGTATTTAACCAATTCAGGAAAATATCGTACAAAGAACACGAACACTAAATATAACGTGGTTTGACCTAATGCTTACATCTACGTGATAAAAGAACTTTTATAAATAGATAAATCACAAAATCATAACCAACCTTAGAGTAACATATCTCTTTTTTCCCTACACATGTCAAAACCAACCTTAAATTTCATGTCAAAATCCCGTCCCAACTTTATTCCCTGTACAAAACAGATGGACCTATATCTCTTTTCTCCTCTTGACAACAAATTGGAAAACTAAGCTTTAGACATATCCTAATCAAAAGAAACACCCACACACCAACGAAATAGAAGAGAAACACAACTACAACAACAAAACCCCCCAAAAAATATTTACTTGGCAGGTCTCTCTCTCTCTCTCTCTCTCTCTCTCTCTCTCTCTATATTAGACCGGGAAGCTCTCTGGAATAACCACACCTTCTCTCTCTCATCTCTCTTTCTCTCTCTACGGATAAATTCTCTGGCTAGCCTTGTGAATACCTCGCGCTAGGCTCATTAAAAGAAAAGGCTATTTAAAGCGAAGCCGTTGCCTTCTCTCTTCCCAGGTCGAACTTCTGGGTCGGTGAGTCTCCTCTCCCTTCCTAAAATTTGTATTTTTAATGTGTTTTTCTAGTGCTCTTTTGTAATTCTAGCTCTTTTCGTTTCTGGGTACATTTTTTTTCCCTTTTTTTGTGTTTATTAGCGCTCTTTTTGTAATTCTAGTGCTTTTCGTTTCTGGGTATTTTTTTTCGTTTGGAAATTCTTATCTTGCTATTTTCTGAGTTTTTTCAAATTGCGAATTTGAAAGATGGTTTTTTGGTGCTTGGAATTGGAATTCGGCAGTCAAAGCTTGTGACTTGATATATATATAATTCATGTGATTGTTTATGCTTCTTTGGTTTATGGGTTTTGGTGCCCTTTTGTTGTTTCGCCGGGGAATTGTGTTTATTTGTTATGTTGTTAGTTGATGCTTGCAAGGTTAAGATGGTTTTAATGGTGAATTGTAGGAAGGTCCCTGGTCTCGCATACCCTCCTCGTAAATGGGCTGCTTTAGCTCCAAAGTAGCTAGGCAGCATCCTGGACACGAGGACCCCGTCGCCCTTGCTTCCCAAACTGCTTGTAAGTGGTTAACTTTCTCTCTGGATCTCTTACTTTTAGCTGTTATTCCAAGTCTCTATGCGGTTTCCCGACTATGGCTGGCTCAAACTATATGGGGAAATAAAAAGTTGTGGAGGACAAGCTTAAGCAAATATCCGAGGAACATTGTTTTTGATGCTGTCCGGTTTAATTGCTTATGTAGTTCGTCCATCAATTGTTGTGCTTCCAATGCTTTCAGGGGCCTCTTAAGGTTGTTTTTATGTTTGTAAAATGGAAGGAGAAGCAATGTTGCTCTTTTTTTAGCTTATAATCCTACATTTCCGCGACAATTGTTGATCTGTTTGATTATGCAGTCAGCGTCAGTGAAGTTGAAGCTCTGTTTGAGCTGTTTAAGAGCATCAGCAGTTCCGTTGTGGATGACGGATTGATAAGCAAGGTTAAGATGAAATCTTTGTGCATAACCTACTTCTCAACCCATGTTCTAGCTTATTCCTGTTTTTCTTTTCAGCCATATCCATTTCGTACTTGGACTCACAACTTTTATTTTGTCAGAATGCTTCTTCCTTTCCCATCTTTTTCAACTTTAAAATTCCAAATGGTTTTAGATATCACATTTCATCATCTCAATTGGAGATCAACGTCAAGGAGATGATATACCATACTGGTTATCTCATAGTAGCAGGCTCGTGAAGTTAATGTTACACTTTGCTGATACAAATGTTGGTTATCTACTGCCCGAAATGAAATTTGTGGAGTTAGATGGTTGTTGTTAAAATGCATTTGTAGATTTTTTTTATCAAATGCTTTTGTTGATGGGTTTCTGTTTTTGCAGGAGGAGTTTCAGCTGGCTTTATTCAAGAACAGAAAGAAAGAGAATCTCTTTGCAAACAGGGTACTAACATCTTTTCTCCAATACACCAGGCTCTGTAGTGAACTTTTTTACTTGTTGGTTGTGGAATGACATGAGGGGAGCCAAACTTCGTTAATTGGGCAGGAAACAAGAAAGCTTGTTATTTAAGATTATTAAAATATTTTCCTATGTGCTGAAGTGTTGATCTTTGCATGCAGATTTTTGATCTTTTTGATGTCAAGCAGCATGGAGTCATCGACTTTGGTGACTTTGTTAGATCTCTTAATGTATTCCACCCAAATGCTGCCCAGGAAGACAAAATTGACTGTAAGTACTATCAACTTCCGGAAGGTTTTTACTTGCTATTGCCTGTCTTCTTGTTGGTTTTCAGCTCATTAGTTTAAATGTTGTTTTCCGTGGGATCTTTGCATTTCCTTGCAGTCTCTTTCAGGCTTTATGATATTGGAAGCTCGGGATTTATTGAACGCCAGGAGGTGGGATCATGAGATGTACTTTAAATCTTTGGTTTCCCTTCACCCATCAAAAATATTTTATATTGCACTGGATCCTGTTTCCAAGCCTTAATATGATGCTCTAATTAGTATATCTCACAGGCATTTCAAATCTTGGGGTTTTGGCAGGTGAAGCAAATGCTGATAGCACTCCTTTGTGAATCAGAGATGAAGTTGGCTGATGAAACCATTGAGACAATTCTTGATAAGGTTTGTTCTTCACCCTGTGAATCTGAATGATATGTGGCACTTACGCTGTTTTCCGGTCTGCACTAATGGTGACCGAGCTATCTACTTCCTGTTCATGACCGAATTAATGTTTTGCTGTCTGAACTTATGGTGACCCAGCTATCTACTTCTTGTCCATGAACCGTTTCACTATGATTCGGAAACAGTTCATTGCATATTTTGTCCCTTGATTTTGCTTTCATTGCACCAAAATCAATTCCCTGTGGTGAAAAATATGTGATGAAGTTGAATACATTTCTGGTCCATTTATTTTAACCCATACCATTCATCTGATGCTCAATGGCAGACTTTTCTGGAAGCCGACGTAAATCAAGATGGGAAGATTGACAAGACTGAATGGTACAACTTTGTCTGCAAAAACCCATCACTGTTAAAGATCATGACCCTTCCGTATCTAAGGTATAAGAACGAGAATATCTATTTTCGGTTCTTGAAATACATCGCCATGTTCTAATCCGCAACTGCTGACAAAATGCAGGGACATCACAACAACATTCCCAAGTTTTGTATTCCATTCTGAGGTGGACGAGATTGCCACCTGAGTGAGGTGAATAGAGGTAGCACATAGGACAGACACTGAGAGAGTTAGAACAGATAATTGGTTTTTTTTTTTGCCTTTCGTATTTTGTTTTGGTGAAGTTGATTTGGGGCCCTGGATGGTTGCGGGTTGTAAATTTAATTTAGATTGATTGTGAGATAGTTGCGATGCTCCATGTTTTTTGATCAAGCACTGCTTTCCAAGGAAAATTCATCTCCTAACTTAGAAAATACTCACAACGATTGTTGGTAATAGAGAAGGCTCTAAACATTAGAGACAACTCAAAATTCTGTGGTTTTCTGGTGGAGGATAAAACTTAAAATTCAGGGAATTCCATATGATAATTCACTTCAACATTGCCAGAAAACTCTACTTTTCTGGTGCAACTACAGTTTCTATGCATGTACTTAATTTTGGTTTTTGGTTTTTGGCTTTAAGCTGCAATGAAAAGCCAACAATTTATCTAAATTTTGTAGTCTTATATATATGACAACTGATTTTATTATGATTGGCCCTTTTGGACTGATAAATCGTAAATTTGTTATGAAAGAAAAATAACGAGTTGTCCACTTCTTTGTCAATTCTAATAGTCAATCTCAGAATTAAAAAAATAATCGGTTATTTGTTAGCTTAACAGTATTGGCTCTCTGATTCTATACAAAATTTGGATTATGCGAATCAAATAAGTTATATTTTTAGAAATTAGCTGCATTAAAAATAAAGTCATATAAGTTGGATCTTGCGGGTTTTTTTTTGTCTATCAAACTATTGAACTCAGTTTAACAAACCTTCTTACCTCATATCAACCCAACTTACATTAAGTTATTTAACTCAACTCGAAATTTTGTTAATTTTTTTTTCTTGTGATCGGTCCAATATATACTTGAATTTTACCTTTTAGTGTTCTTGACGTAGTACCATGATCCATATTACACAACTACATTAGCACTGAAAATTTGGTGAACGAAATTACGCTGAATAATTAATAACGTTATTTTGTTTAGTGGTAATTTTGAAATGGTCTTACAGGTATACTTTTTGCAGGATTTATGTTTTTTCAGTGTCTTTTCAGAATTTACTATAATATGGAATAATTATCATAAAGTTATCTTGAAAAATATTTATGACACTATTAGGTTCGCTTAATCGTTTTAGAAAATCAAATTCGAAAATTTCTAGGCCTTCGAATCTCTTCCAATGGCGTCTTTGAAAGTTCGGGCCCTAATGTTGGGCAACTTTATATACCTTACTCTACGACTCCTGGAAGGGTTCGACGAGTTTCCGTGGGAGAAAATCTTATCTGAAAAGGTCAAAGTGACAAAGCCAAAGCACAAAATGTGTCAAATTAAATTCCCATGCATGCAAGTTAAACCCCTCATGTCAACTTAACTACTCAAAGTGTCAGCTTAATGCCTTGAAACCGCCAAGTTTACTATGTATTATCAACAGCAAGATGCTTCCTAGCGAAAGCTAAGCAAAGAAACACGGTTTTGGCTTCTGTCATATAATATAAATTCTCGGGTCATCAACCCTTTAACCATATCACTAAAATTTAAGTCGATTACGTTAATTTAACGATCAATGGCCTCCAAAATAGATTACATGCTAATCCTGCCTCCAACAGTTAACTTGCACTTGCAATTGCTCGCAGAAGTAGTTGTTAATCCTAGTGCGTCTCGTTGTGATCTTTTGGATCCGCTTCCTCTCTTGTCTTCAACCATCCTCGCACTTGTGACTAGCTTCGTGCTGCTCGTGCTCGCCCATCAGTTTCGCTCCGAGGGACCCGGATTCCCTCTCCCGTTGTTGTTTTCTCTGATAGCCTCGGTATGCCTGCCCCTGAACTTGTTCTGGATGGTGCACCTCGCGGTGTTGCTGCTCCCTCAATTGCTTCCAAGAGCTTGGATCGTATCGAAAGCGTTGTTCATGTGCCTTAGACGAGCAGTAGAAGCCGTCGAGGAAGAACGTCCACCCGACGAGATAGAGGTTCGAATTACCTGACCCGAACTGGATCACCCGGTTGATACTCGGCCATGGTCACTGCAGCTAACGATAGACGGGGGTTTATGTCTATATATTTATGTGCATCAGTATAACAACATGTTGTCTTTTAAAAAAAAAATCAATATTTGATTTATTACATTTAAGCTACCGAAGTTTAAACATGTATCTATTCCATTTCACTAATAATAATATATTCTCAGTTGAATGAGTTCCGACTTGGTTTAAGATATATGAACCGCATAAATACGTTGAGAAGTTAGAGTTTTCCTCCATAGAGGAGGGTTCTTTATTTGGAGAGAAGCGTTGCTGGTTGATTATTGTATGTTATGCTGTAAGTATGAATCAACAAGCTAATTTATGAAACAAAGCAATGAAACTAAGGCTCGAGGTTTTATATTTATCAAAATTTTCTATTGAATACCGTAATAGTTACCGAAATTCTGAAAAAGTCCCTACTAGTCTCGATCCCGAACATAGTTCGGTTGGATAATTGATATTAAATTAAATTTTGTAAATGTGAAAGTTCATCGAATATATCAAAAATCTTGGCAAACATCATAATTCGAAAGCGTTCTTTGTGTCCCTTGAGCAGTAGAAGTCACTCCTCTTCAACGTCCACCAAACCAGAGAGCGGTTGAATTAGTACCTAACTAGAACCGATAATTCTGGTTGTTACTTGGCTCTTGTTCAAGGTCAATATAGTCTATACATGTACCATCGGTCGTTGTTCAAGGTCCTTGAACCCTCGTCCCAAAGTGATAGTGCAAGAGCACGTCACCACCAAGGGGACAAGGAGAATCATAGTCTATACGACTATACTTTTATGTTGGATTAAGGTCTATATTTGACGTGATTTTTATGTAGGATCTAATTTTGAAGCTGTATAATATGTTTGAAATTCTTGTTTTCTAAAAAAATATATTTTTACACAAATATTACATTTACCAAAATGTCCGGAGCCATTAATTTGTACTTCTTTGGTTAAGTTGCATCTTCTTGCTGAGTGAAAAAATGATTATCTGGGTAAATCAAAGTTTTATTAAAATTAAAATATTATGATATAGATATTTTATTTTTTTTTATGAAATAGTGTCAATATTTGTGGGATATATATAGGTACATGTGATATCACATATCTAAACATCGAATATAGCTAACTACACTAACTAAAAGGTAAATTTTATATGGTGTCACTATTATATTTTAAATCATGAATTTCTTAAGTATCTTATGTATATGCAATGCTTTGTGCTATTGGACTACACATTTTTTGCAATTGAAGTAACTTTTTGTACATAAATTTGAAAATATTTCACTTCTCTTGTCGAAGAAAATATAATATATCGTAGCTTTATTGTTTTATTAATTTTTTTGTATTCACAGGTGGATATTGTAGCTGTATTTTTTAGGGAAAAGTACAATTTTAGTACCTGTGGTTTCGCGCTTTTTGACATATGATCCTGTACTTCAAAAACGACTAAAAAAGTTCTGACGTTAGCTTCGGAGTATCACTTTTAGTCCTCCGAACCTAAATTCGTCCCGAACCTATAGAAAATTACTTTTTTATCCCCTTTTTTTTACATTTTAGTCCCAAATTCCAAATTTTTTTTCAATTATATTTATTATATCCTAAATTCGTCCCAAACCTATGGAATTCCGGAAATACCCCTTACCCGCTTCCGAATTTCACCAAATACTCAACATCAAAGTCGTAGATCTAGGTCTTACGGATCCTCTCCTTTTGGAATTGCTCGATTCGGAGTACGTATGCGAAAGTTATGATATTTCTACCGAAAGTCGACAAACTAAGCCTATCAATCCTAATACCAACCGAAATCACATGAAACTCAAAAACGCAAGGCTCAAATCACAAAACTCACAATACAAAAGTCGTAGACAAATGTGTTGCGAACCTACCCGACTTGAAATCATCTAAATCGGAGTTCACACGAAAAAGTTACACATATTCCCCCAAAAGTCGACGAATTCAATACAACGATTCGAACACCGATCGAAACAAAATAACCAAAGGTCGGACCAAGTAGTCATGACAAATACAAATTTAGCGAGGGTCGTAACACCTCGCCTCACAAGAGACGAGGAGAAGAAGAAGAGAGTGGGATATGGGAGGCCATCGGGAGAAGGAGAGGGCGGTGGTTGAGAGGTGACGTGTTAGGATTGATAGGCTTAGTTTGTCGACTTTTGGTAGAAATATCATAACTTTTGCATACGTACTCCGAATTGAGCGATTCCAAAACGAGAAGATCCGTAAGACCTAGATCTACGACTTTGATGTTGAGCGTTTGGTGAAATTCGGAAGTGGGTGAGGGGTATTTCTGGAATTCCATAGGTTTGGGACGAATTTAGGATATAATAAATATAATTGAAAAAAATTTGGGATTTGGGACTAAAATGTAAAAAAAAGGGATGAAAAAGAAATTTTCCATAGGTTCGGGACGAATTTAGGTTCAGAGGACTAAAAGTGATACTCCGAAGCTAACGTCAGGACTTTTTTGGTCGTTTTTGAAGTACAGGATCATATGTCAAAAAGTGCGAAACCACAGGTACTAAAATTGTACTTTTCCCTATTTTTTAATAACGCAATTGACCACACTTGACGATTCGTAAGCAGTTCGCAAGCACGATATCCATCACCGCATGCGCCGGTTGTCATTTTGCGGATATCGGACAAAGGCCAAAAGAATTTTTCTGTCGGTCCCGCCAAATTTGAGCCAGTAGGGGCGGACCTAAATGATTTTATATCAGACCCAGAAATTTCCCCAAGAAATAGAATCCATTTGAAGCTTATGCATGAGTTTTTATAAGTATTTTAGAATATTTTACTTGGTAACCAGGAGTGTAGCTTGGTTATATAAATAAGTAATTAGGTTTGAGTTTTTTACAAGTCTCGTGGGTCGACACATTGTTTATCAACCAGAATTATCCAAGTAGTTAGTGATATTATAACTCAGGCATCTCGAAGATTATAACATCACTCGAAAATAAATAAAGTGTGATGGTGCTTTAAAATCGTAGCTTAAAACTAATGTTTTTTATACATGAAAAAAGCATCGTGCACGGATCTGGTTTCGCGAAAAGCGTGTCAAGACAAAGGGTTTTCTTACCAGAACGACAAAGTCTATGGACACCCGATTTCCAAGGCGAAAAGTAGAGGTCAATTCTCCTGCACATTACCATGATTCTGAAGCGAAGAAAGTTTCTTTTCCTTTTAAATAAATGTAGCTTGGAAATTTAGAGGAAGGATCCATTTCTGTAGAAAAAATGTCACTTACAGATATCTAATATATGTGTATTTGTTTCACCAAAAAAATATACGTGTATTTGTTATTTTTTTTATTTGGTGATATTAAGAATCATCTACTCAAAGCAAAATCAATATTCTTACTTTTTATCATTCATTGGTTTGGAAATGCAAAATTTTCATCCAATTTGCGAACGTAGAAAACTTATACTTTCCAATTTTAAGGCGTTACTGTAAGATTGAGAATTGAAGGGAATTTCTTGTGTTATATTTCACACGATGGAGGATTACAAATATATATACATATAATCTAATTAATGATTACAGGATTGCTGGAATATACACAAGGAAGTAATTGATAGTGTAAACAAGTAAGGAAGTAGCTGTTGGTCCTATTGGGGAAGGAGCCAGTGGCGGAGCCACATGGACTTAAGTGGGGTCAATTGACCCCACTTAAATTTATTTTGTTTTGATAATTAACTATATTTTTAGTATATATTTCTATTAAAATTAAAAATTGACCCTATTAATTTTAAAAATATTAAAAATTGACATCAGTTTCGAAATTTTCTGGCTCCTCCTCTGGAAAGAGCCGTTGTTGATCGCCTTGATTGGAATTGGGTATCTGCGTCGATTGAGTTTCCAATTTGGCGCGATTCTTTCCTTAATCACAATAGTTACTCTAAATATCATACTTTCCAGCCACCCGTAAAATTTTTCTCCTTAAATCGTTATAATTCGAGAATATCATTTTGTTAGTTGAGAAGTGTAATGAGTGCATAGATTTCATTTAATTGTCATTAAGTATGAAATAGATATAAACTTTTGTACATGATATCAAAATCATGTTCTTACGAGACTTGCAATCTATTATTGTTTTTCGCACTACCCCGCGTCGTTGGCTAAGAATCTAACGTATACTTGTTCTGGTAATCCAGACGACACGTTTCTATTGTATAGTTATATGGGCGCCGGTCTGTCGCAATCTTAGCTAAGCTGCACTTCTTATGCAACTGTATGCAATCTTTCATCACGGATCTTTAAAATATTGAAAATGGTGTAACTAATTGTAAGATTATTTTGAAGATAGA
This sequence comes from Hypericum perforatum, assembly GCA_012979155.1. Lineage (NCBI taxonomy): Eukaryota > Viridiplantae > Streptophyta > Magnoliopsida > Malpighiales > Hypericaceae > Hypericum > Hypericum perforatum. Next base: position 149,288 of record SOPF01027807.1, read on the forward strand.
TCATTTACACTAAGAATTATACTTTATCAGAATTGCAAGACATCAGTTTTCAAGAGTTGAATTTTTTTTGGGATTTAACCCTCCCTTTCTTGCTCCCTTGTGTTATAGGATAGAATTCTTGTAAATAGCGGGTCTCTTTGTTATTAATTTTTTCGATAGTCGAACTTTGTACAATAGTAAATACGAAATAGCTCTTTTTCTATTTACCTTCTTTTTCCACGGGATTTTGCATTGCTGGTTTTTTTAAGTGAGGCTCTAGTCAGTGCGAAGGTGAGTTCTCTCTCGCAGGGGGGAGTGGGTTTCTTCGGGTAGGAAAGGGTTAGAACTTGATAGCTTTAGGTTGGACGTTGTAGATTCTTTTAGGTTCTTGCTTTTTTTTTTTTGCTCAGTTTTTAATAAAGTATTTACTTACCGAATTTTTTTTTTGTCAAATTGTACAACCTCTTTGACTAGTGATAAGATTTATTTATGATCGGCAGGTTTATTTATAAATATTAAAAATCTATCAATTTATTGTTCTTCGTCATTGTTATCCTATCTCATTTCATTATACACAAGCAATTAACTGCTGAATCAGATATACAAGAGAGGGCTTGGATCATGTAATCTGGACGTGGATCTCGTGATCATGTGGATTCTCGGGAGAGAGAGCTTCAAGTGCTCGGATAAGTAACGTGAAAAATCTCTTCAACAGGCTAACAAAGAAGCTTGGAGGCCATGGAGGAAGCAGCAGCATCGCAACATAGACCTTCCAAAATAAGCCCGCGCCTAGGCAAACAGAACACACGAGGCAAGCGAACCAGGGGACCGAGGCGTCACGCCATCGTGACCGGAAATGACGGGCAGCCGCAAGTAACGTCAAGGCGGAGACAACTACTGTACCGATCATGGGCAAGAGAGGTAATGGTTGCTGGATGAGACAGTAGCCTTGGTCCCCGCAATTAGGGTTGCAGTTCGACATTGCGTAGGACGTAAAAATGGCTGGAAGTTGCAGTAAAATGTTAACCAGCGGATGGAGGATGAAGCTGTAGTCTAAATTTGTGGTGGAAGGCATCTTGCAGTGATTAGGGTTTTCGCGAAGATCAAGGTCGAGTTGGATTCTTGGACAAGGCCTGCAGATTCCTAAGACTGTGTTTTCCTTTTATAAGATGCTATCTCGAAAAAAAAAAACAATGAACTCGAGGAGATTCCAATAGTACGTGCACTTAATATTTTAAAATAAAAAAGTAGCTACTAGTGGCATGAAGCAATCCCCAACACCATTGACGCATACTGCTTAGTCGCTGATCGTATCTGAGTGCGAGATCATATCTTCCAAAAAAATCGACATACAAAACGAGCAAAATCAAGATGACGATTCATGAGCGTGAAATTGGTCATATATTTATGCATGTTTTGATGGGAATTTGCTGTGTTTTCGGGACATTTACAACGTTTGTTTGGAGTCTTGACCAGTTAGTTGTAATTGAACAGCGAAACGGCAATCTGCCGAGGTTTTATGTGTTTTTGCAGGTAGTGGAGCACAACTCGGGAGCTTAGGAGAGTTGAGCAAAAGAATGGGCACGATGAAGAAGAGTTTCTCGGAGCCAGCAGTCGCTACTCCTCCAGTGATTGCTATTCGAAGGGAAAAGTCTCGGACCTAGCGGTCGCTATTATTCTAGCTGTCGTTAGAAGGACGTAGAAGTTCTTGGACCTAGCGGGCGCTGCTCTTCCAACGGTCGCTGAGTATTGCCGAATTAGTTGTTTTGGACATCATGTTTAGCTAAAACTCGATATTTTACTTTAGGTATCTTGGTTTGGCTATATATAGGCCTTAAGCCTTGAGGTTAAGGAAGTTTTTTAGATAGCAATTGTTCTTTAGTCTTTTCTCGTTTATTAGCTTCTTTGGTTTGGATTGTAATCAACAATTCGAAATTTTCAAGTAACAAGGTATTTTCATACTTTGTAATCAAGGGTTATCTTTTTATTCAATCTTCTTGTTTGTTAATTACTTGAGTATTATGTATTCTGTGTGTTCTTAGATTGAGAATGACAGCCTCAATCCCTAGCACGAGTTGCTTTCACTTTGTTTAGTTATCGTTGCTTAGATATATTGTTGTCAGGGCTTAGGATTGACAATCCTAGATTTGAATAACGATATTATAATTCGTAGTTTTAGAATCACCACTCATGTTAAATTAATCTGCTTAGATTAAATTAGGGAATTCATAATCTAGTACTTATCAAAATTAATTCGTTTGTCTTTGTGGACACAATTTGATTTATCGCTATATTACTTATCTGATAGTGTTCTCTTGCGCATATTTTTAGCCCGAGATTTATCGCATCAAAGATAAATAAAGTTAATTGTGCTTTATGGAAAATCTCTTTAAATCAGAAGATTATGTTAAAAGATGTTCGTGGTTTAACTTCACGATAACATTTATGTGTTACTGATTAGATGGTTTATTATTTTTTTGTTATTTATATGACAATTCCTTGTTGGTATTCGGGTTTGGTATACCTGATTAAGTTCATTTGTATTGTATAGTCAATTTAAGAGTTAGTCTTTTTTCTCGTAAGATAATTGCTTTGTGTATTTTAATGTGTACGGGTTGCGAGTTCTCAAGATACAATGACTATGGCAATTCTAAGATTGTTAAACTACGAATCTTGAAATTTTGGGCAAAGTATTGGATACTCAAAATTTTCATACTGGGAGATACTGCATTCCTTGATTCTATGACCATTCCCTCATTTATTTTAGGGTTATCAGATTTGTGCACCAAAAATCGATATGCATTGTTATTGTGTGCATATCTTATTCTCTCCTATTTAGACTTAGGTATTTCAACCTTTGTTAGTACTCCCATACTTTAAGGTAATCGTAAGAAGGTTTTCTTTCTTTCCATAATTCATGTAGAGTTATGTCTCTTTTTTATGTGATAACTTGTTTATGATGTGATTAGCTAAGAGTACAACTTTCGTACATATTCTTGGGTAAGTTATATTATCAACATAGCATTTATCATTTTCTTAAAAGTTTGATTCTTGCATTTAGCGATGCCATTTGATTGTGATGAATATGGAGTTGTCTTTTGATGGATAATTCCATTTTGTGGTAGAATTACTTGAATAAATTCTTCTCGTCTATCACTTCAAATTATTTTGATTTATCGCTAAGTTGATTTTCAATTTTGTTCTTACAAGCTTATCAATCTCAAATACAAGGTTAAGTCTGGTTTTCCTTAACATGAAGTCAGAAACTAAGTTCTTATAGATGTTTATGACATGCAGCACATCCTCCAGGGTCAGCTCTTTGTCCGAAGTTAGCTTCAAGACCACCTTACCCATATCAACAATTTTGGAAGTTGTAGAGTTACTTATGAATAACTTTCGACCATTGATGGGAGTATAGGTCGAGGATATATCCTTGTCTGAGCAAATATAAAGGGTTAATCTTGTATCGATGAATCACTCTCTTGGTTTATTTACTAAATTGGTTTCGAAAACCATGGTGAATAGATCGAGTTTAGACAAGTTCGGGGTCATATTTGCCTTATCCAAATTGTCCTTTAAAAGCTGACAATCTTTTGACATATACCCTGGCTTGTTATAGTTGTAGCAATTGTCTTTGATCTTCTTTGCCTTCTTCTTTATTGGCTCTTGCTTCCTCTGCTTACCAAAGTTCTTTCTCTTCTCGCTAGTACCACCTTTGATGAGGTGTACATTAGTTTCAAAGTTGGTCTCATCATTTTTTACTTTGGATTTTTTATTATCTTTCTCGATCCTTAGACTCACAATCAAGTCTTCAAGTCCATGAATTTTTATTATGCTTGAGGTAATTCTTAAAATTATTTCACCACGAGGGCAACTTCTCGATTATCATAGTTACTTGGAAGGACTCACTGAGTTGCATCCCTTCGATATGAAACTTGTGGAGAACCAGCTACAACTCTTGTACTTAGTCCACAATATTCTTGGAATCCACTATCTTGAAGTGGAGGAATCGTATGACGATAAATTTCTTCATCCTGGCATCCTCCATTTTATACTTCTTCTTGGATGAATTTCACAACTTCTTAGCGGTATTGGCTACCACATAGGTGTTTTAAAGGGTGTCATATAATTCATTAGAGGGTGTCCTCTTGAACTCGACATCATTGATCTTCATTGGTCTTTCAGCATGGACAGTTTTCAGGATAACTGGTACTAGTGTAGAGTTTGTTGGTGTCATATTCAAGTACACAAATGTTGTCTTATGATTGTTGATTAACAGAGTTAGTGTACTTGATTTGAATCTTTCATTTTGTATAATTGAGAAAAGAGCTAGACTCTTTCTTCGTAGAACGAGATTATCTCGTATATTTTAGTACATAGGAGTCTCGATAATCATCCACAAGATAACAATGACTATAGTACTTTCAAGATCATTGTACTACAATTCTCAAAATCTCGGGTGAACCTTTGGATACTTGGAACTTTCGGACTCAAAAAAAGAAAAGAATAACAACTCTTGCTAATGAATGATTATGCAATGAATTATTGTGATGGTTTGCAAATGAGGAAAACGTGCCTATTTTATAGGATCTCAAAAGACATGTTCAAGAGTTATGAAAAAAATTTCATTGAGTTATGTCTAAATTATTTATTTTTTTATAATCTTTCATAATTATTAATTAATTTATATTTTATATTTTATATTTTGTAAAACCAAATGACACCAAAAAATTTAATAATCACCATCTCACAAACAATAGGTGTAAAAGATAGTAAGTTCCAATAATAAATAACCTGGATTTATTTAAAATGTCTTTAGTTCAATTCCGTTGCTTTGGAGAAACCTTTTCTTCTGTGTCGAGTGAGTGATTTTTTCCGGTGGATATTTAAATGAGGTTTGTCTATGATGGTTCCCCACTTCTGCCGTTTTGCCTGTTTCAAAGGGAAATAATCTCCATGCAAGTCCATATGTAATATATATATATATATATATATATATATATATATATATATATATATATATATATAACATATCAAAAAAAAAATTCAAGAAACATAGATGTGCTGGCTAGCTTGTAAATCTTATGTAATAAGCAATATTTTTGTCCTTTTACAATGGATCACTTGCTATTCTTGGATTACTGCCGTTTCTCTAAATCTGTGACACATAATCAGGATTATCCTTGATAACAATCGTTTAATCATTAATATTTTCAGCATTCTATTTAATTCACAGCATTATTTTAGTAACTAATTCAACACATCAATACGCTAAAAATATTACACTCCGAGTAAAAAAAAAATCTGTTCAACGAGTAGGATATTACAATTTTCATATAGCACAAGAGAGAAAGTGGATTTAATCTGAAATATTCGTTGTTAACATGCACTTTATTTTTGTCCAAGGGAGGGATTATGGCACCCGGTTGCAGCATTTATTTAATCAAAAGCAAAAGTTACAATCATTCTCGGAAAAGAGACATCACTGGATCCCATTCCAAGAATTTACCAGCATCCAAGAATTGAACACTGTTGAAAAAACTAAAATCAAAATTAGCTAATTAATCTGCACGAATAAGAATTGAACACTGTTGGAGGTTCCCTAAAAAAACAATATTGGAGGTAGAAGAGTCCGAACAACTAGTGAGTGGGTCAAATCTAACTTTTTCTTTGTGATTGTACTGTTATTTAAATTTTCATTTTTGGGTCAGACATGAATGTAAAAAAAATTCTAACTAATTTATTAAAAATAATACTGTTAGTGCCAATTTTGAAAAAAAAAATATTCAAGAGAAGATGCCTCTCTAGGTAAGACTAGCTCTTCCTCTTGTTGCAGGCTAATTGATACAATTGATCAAATTTAACTGATATTTGGTTCGTTAGTAACATGTTTAAATATTTTCAAGTCATTAATTTTTTATATTACAAGGTACCCGGACATTGTCTAAATATACTAAATCTAAAAGACATTAGATCTTGAAGTATGACAAAATTTGACAAACAAATATCTAATATTATAAAATATTAAAATTCAGCATTTTTATTACGTTAAAAAACTATCTCAAGATTGCTTTAGGTAATATTTTTTTTTAAAAATCATTACCTAGTGCGCTTAGTTGTTACATTTATAAATATAGTGGCTAACACGTCCCATAATAAACATTAGGCAGTGATATATTTATTGTGATCCCTAACTTCGAAGTCGACATCCGCCGCCATATCATATGACTCTTGGTCCGGACTATTTTCCCTATTATTATGTCTGACTGGCGTTGCTTTTGGGAATGCGTTTTCGTAGCAGATTCATCATTAGAGGTTTGGAGTAAGTGGATGTTGATCCTTAAGTTTCCTTCAATTGAGGTGTTACTTGTGAAGCTGGTCGATTTAGTTTTAAATAAGTATGATTATATAATACTCAATAATTAAATTTTATTGAAATTTTTACAATTCAAATATTAATAATTACTAAGAAAGGACCTCCGTAAAGTTACGAGTCATTGGCAGTATTCCATCGATCCCTCCCTTAGGGGCCTTAAGCAACTTGGTGTTGCATTGGGCACTTTCAAATCCCCTTAAAAATTACCTTCTGATTTTGTTTTCGGGGTAGTCCTTCTGCTTTTCTTTTGTGACAATTAAATAATCGAGTCTCTTTCTATCATAGATAACAACGATGAAGAAAAAATATAAAAATTCTTAAATGTATGGACCTTTTTCAATTTTCTTAAGGCACTAAAAAGACTATCGTCTTATTGAACAAATCGCGATTGATTCCCACCAGAGCATATTTGTTGAGAGCAAATCATGGGAGGTTGGCACATGGCACGGTCGCCGGAAAGTGGAAGTCCAGGTAGGCTCTATAAATTGGTCACTCACTTGATATCCAAACCAATAGCAAGTTGTCGACAACATACTATAATTGTGATACTTTTTAATAATATAATTTTTTGATGACGTAGAATATCTGTATAAAAACATATTAAAAGTTTTGTATCGGGATAACTAGTACCGTACTGACGGGAGGTACATGATTTCATTGCATAAGAATTAAGAGGTATAATAATGGTGTAAACTTTACGTTTACAAAAATTAGATACATCCACATGTGCATTAGACAATTGGATTTTTTTTATTTTCCTTTTTTTTTAAGAATTCCATTCAGAAAGATGTTTTAGAGCAATTTATTTTTCCGATCCTTGAAGTATTCTCAAGTTTCTTTTGTGATCCTTGGATAATTTGTGGGCTTCCGTGGAGTACAATTGGAGCCGGTCCATTAACGGAAAGTTTCTTGCAAATTTTGTTTTTTTTTTTTCGGGAAAGAGAATTTTCATTCATGCAATAAAGCGAAGGTTACAATGTCTCAAATACGCATCTCGGAGCAACAGTACAAAAGTTCTAAGCACATACCCTTCCCCTCGCATAAAGGCAAGGTTGCAGCTGCTAGTCTTATTAAAAAACATATTTCAGAAAATCTGCCGCAGCGCTCAGAGCCCAAAATTTTTAAAGATTCGTAAAAATTTTAGGTAGGAACAAATTTTTAAATATTTGTTGAAATTTTATTGTTATATTTTAAAGATCCGTAACAAGTGGGCGAAGTAGTATCATGATATGATACAGCCTAGAACAAATTTGATGTGGTGGAGAAGTCCACAAGCTTCGTGAAACAAAAGAGAAGTCAAAGAAACCTTGTGTTCCTGGCTTCCCGTTCAAGCCGCCAGTAGAAAGACTGAACTCTCGTTTCGTAAAGTATCTCGTTTCCTATTTGCAAGTATCTGGCATCTTTTTTCAACGAAAGATGCATTGGCGGAGCTGGACGAGAATGTGTAGGCCAAAGCAGTTTGGTAAGCTGGGTTTCAGGAAATTACATATATTTAATAAGGCCATGCTGGCAAAACAAGGATGGCGCTTACTTACAGCTCCGAATTCATTGACAGCAACAATTCTTAAAAGTAAATACTATCCTCGGAAACACCTTCTAGAAGCAACGGAAGGACCTAGCAATAGTTATATTTGGAGAAGTATTCTTTCGGGTATCTCTCTCCTAAGACAGGGCCTGTAGTGGCGCGTAGGAAACGGACAGCATATCCGAATTTGGGAAGACAGCTGGATTCCGGGTGTGGCAACCGGTATTCCGAGGTATGTTAGACCGGGTATGGATAATTTTTATTGGGTCTCGGAGCTATTGAATGATGAGGGCACGACCTGGAATAATCAATTAGTGGATTTAGTGTTCAATGAGGAAGATGGTGAGAAAGTTCGAAGCATCCACTTGAGCTCAAGGAAACCGAATGACTTGTAGCGAAGGAGATTTACGTCAGATGGAGAGTATACGGTGCGAAGTGGATATCACTTCGAGTTCGGAAACTGGTGGAGTACGAACCAGATGCTGCCAGGACCAAATAATCCGGATAATTGGAGCACATGTTGGAACCTTACTTGTCCGCCACGCATCAAGACTTTTGTATGGCGTGCCTTAGACGACAACTTGCCAGTGAGGAGGAACTTAAATAAACGTGGGATGGATGTAGATGAGCGTTGCCCTGGCTGTGTTAGTATGCCTGAAACTGTAACCCACCTTTTCTTTCAATGTGACTGGACTAGAACGATATGGCGGAAGGTAGGAGTGGACTTGGGAGATGGTAGCATTCTCAACACTGAGGAGGGATTACTAAGGTTATTTGCTATAGGAGATAAATCGGAATGGAGCAGACGGGTAACCTGTATGTGGTCGATTTGGAGAATACGGAATATCAAGGTCTTCCAACCTAAGGTGGACGTAAATTAGCAGCAGGTACTTACGGAAGGCATCAAGTTTTGGAGAGAGCATAGTGAACAACAAGGCAGGAAGGTAGAAGGGGGGAACACTATAATCGATGTAAAATGGTATCCGCCCACGTTGGGTTGGTTTAAAATTAATGTCGATGCTGGGATACGAGAAGAAGGTGGAGGTCAGACTAGAGCGGTTATACGAGATGAGAGGGGCGACTTTATAATGGCTGCGGCAAGGGCCTTTCCTAATATTAGTCATCCGACGCTGTTGGAGTGTAGAGCGATCTATATGGGGCTTGAATTCGCCAGAGCTTTGTGTCACGGGCGGAAACTTTCCCTCGCTAGTTTGCCCGTGCGGCCTTAAGCTCCTCTGAACCTAAGTAAGCCTAACTCTCACAACTCTCCGAACTCTAGAGAGAGAACCAACACAAGTAGCTTTTAGAGAGGGAAACTTGTATGAAATGTTGGATGATTACAAATGAGAGGGGGAACCCCTATATATACAACTCCTACGGTTACTATTCCAACTACCGTAATAAATGCTTGCCTACCTAATAAATGCACCTCTACCTACAAAGTCAAAAAGGCTACACCTATTACATTAATTATGGCGGCTCTAAATCTCGAGGTACGGCTACACATCCCGAGGTACAATAAATGCTAGAAGATTCTTCATGTCTTCCTAGAAAGCTCCTCCCGGGTGTTAACCTCAATATGCCAATATCGCCCCTTACGGGCCAGATCGGGCCTTCGACAGTTAGCCCGTGACAATTCTCTCCCACCTAATCTCACGACGCCCTCGTCGCGGCTTCACTTCGATTCCACATGCGTTTCCCTCGAAGTAAGTATTCTCCGTCCCGCAAGTCTCCGTATCTTGGCACGTGGACCTCCTCACAAAGTGGATAAGGCATCTCATCGCAGATCCAAAATTGGGGAGCAAACTCCTCCCACTCGTCTCGTATGCACATCAATGCCAGTTCGGCCTTGCGGCTAAGCACATTGGCCACCACATTTGTCTTGCCCGGCTTGTACTCCATGACAAAGTCGAACTCGGCGAGAAAGCATTGCCACCTAGCCTGCTTCGGTGTAAGCTTCTTTTGCGTCAGAAAATAGCTAGTGGCAATGTTGTCCGTCTTCACCGTGAATCTCGGACCTAGCAAGTAGTGCCTCTAAGTTCGTAGGCAGTGCACCACCGCTGTCATCTCCTTCTCCTGCACGGTGTATTGGCGTTCGGTGTCGTTGAACTTCCTACTCTCAAAGGCGATTGGATGACCATCTTGCATCAAAACGCCACCGATCGCAAAGTTGGATGCATCCGTATGCACCTCGTACGCCTTTCTATGGTTGGGGAGGACAAGCACTGGTTCTTTTGTGATCGCCTCCTTAAGTCCTTCGAATGCCCTCTGGCACTCCTCGCTCCACTTCCAACCACGATCCTTCTTCAGAAGATCCGTCAATGGGGTTGTAATTGTCGAATACCCCTTGATGAATCTTCGGTAATAGTTGGCCAGCCCCAAGAATGAGCGAAGTTCGGGAACCCTCTTCGGCGGCTCCCATGCTCGAATCGCCTCAATCTTCTTCGGATCCATCCGAATTCGGCCTCGCCCCATAATGTGCCCCAAAAATGGCACCTCCTCTTGCGCGAAGGCACACTTCTCCCTCTTCACGTAGTACTCGTTCTCCCGCAATGCTCGAAAAACTTGTCGTAGATGCTCGATGTGCTCCTCCATCGTCTTGCTATAGACCACAATGTCATCCAAATACACTACGACAAACTTGTCGAGAAAAGGCCTCAACACCTTATTCATCCCGGTACAAAATGTGGCTGGGGCATTAGTTAAACCGAAAGGCATAACCATGAACTCGTACAACCCATACCTCGTGACGCATGCCGTCTTCTCCTCATCTCCCTCGGCAATGCGTATCTGATAATATCCCGATCTCAAATCCAGTTTGGTGAACCACCTCGCGTCGCCAAGTTGGTCGAACAAATCCGCAATGAGAGGGATGAGGTACTTGTTCTTCACCGTCAATTTGTTAAGTGCCTGATAGTCGATGCACATCCGCAACGAACCATCTTGCTTCTTCTGGAATAATACCGGCGCACCATACGGGGATTTCGATGGTCAAATAAACCCCGACTCCAACAACTCCCCGAGTTGTTTCCGCAACTCGTCTAACTCTGGAGGGGCCATGCAATAGGGTGTACCTGCTGGCGGTCTCGCCCCCTCCACGAGCTCGATCTTGTGGTCCACCTCTCATTTAGGCGGGAGCTTCCTCGGCAGCTCCACGGGCATCACATCCTTGAACTCCTCTAGGACTCCCGCGACCATCTCTGGAACTTCACTTGGCTCCTTCTTCTCCTCAAGGAGCCACACCAAGTAGGTCGGCTCTTCCTTCCTCACTCCCTTCTTGACTTGCATTGCCGAAAGGGCTTTTGAGGACGCCTTCCCCTCTCTCGCGATCGGCACCAAGCAAGTCTTTTCTCCTTCTACGATCACCATCGAATTGCTAAAGGGAATGGGAAAAGCTCGAACCTTATCCATAAATTCGATGCCAAGGATAACTGAGAAGTCGTCCATCGTGACCACCGAGAAATCGACTCCTCCTTGCCAATCACCGAGTCGCACCATCACGTTCCTCGCCGTACCAAAGATCGGAATTGGGCTCGCATTCACCGTCTTCAACGACCCCCTCTCCTTCTCGAACTTCACTCCTAACCGCGCTGCTTCTTTGACTTCTAGGAAGTTGTGGGAAGCGTCGGTGTCGAGAAGAGCTTTAGTCTCTCGAGTGTTGATGCACGCCGCAACGTACATACGCCCTTTCCGCTTCGACTTCGGTGTCTCCATCTTGGCGCCAATGGTGCTTAGGAGCCTCACTGCTCCCACTCTTGCCTCCTCCTCGCGTGCTTCTTCCTCCTCAAGCATTGCGTTAAGTTTGACCTTCTTTGGACACTCACTTGCTCTATGAGGTCCGTCGCAAATAAAGCATCCATGAGGCTTCTCCTTCTCATAGCGCTCCTTGCTGCGGTCGTACTTGTCGCTCTTCCTCTCGTAATGAGAGTTAGTGCGATCGCCCCTTCTCTCGTAGTGAGAGTTGGTGCGGTACTCTCTCTCCTTGCTCGGCGACTTGGTGCGTTCTCCCCCACCTTTTCCTTTGTCTTCCTTCCTCACCTTCCTCGGTGACTCGGACCTTCGGAACTCTACTAGGGATTCGGCAACCACTATTGCCGTAGAGACATCCTGCACCCCACGTCGCTGTAACTCTAACTTTGCCCACGGTTGTAATCCGTCGACAAAGGCAAAGAGTGACTCCTTCTCGCTCATATCTTCGATCTCCAACATGAGCTCCTGGAACTCCTTCACATACTCGTGCACACTCCCCTTGTGCGCGAGTCTTCGAAGACGTGCACGTGCCTCGTACTCCACGTTCTCCGGATAGAACTGCTTCTTGATCTCCTTCTTGAAGTCATCCCACGTCTTCACCACGCAGGTTCCCTTCTCTATCTCGCCTTCCTTCCTTCTCCACCATAGCATGGCAAGGTCGGCTAGATAGTTGGACGCAATCTGGACTTTCTCCTCTTCGTCCGTAATGCGCGCCCCCTTGAAGTATTGCCCGAGTCCATAAAGGAAGTTCTCGAGCTCCTTTGCGTTCCTCGAGTCTTTAAAGTAGCTCGGCCTCGGGATATCTCCAATCCCCCTTGAAGGTGCTGTTCCGCTACTCGCGACTGCCTTCAAGCATGCCTTCACCTCATCCTTGATGGTCGACAGCGTCTCTTGCATGTCGTCGATCTGAGCTTGAAGATTTGCTGCGCTGACCTCGAGCTTCCCCTGCACGCGGTCCTCCAAACGATCAACGGAGTGATGCATCATCTCCTCGAGCTGGGCGTCTCCATGCTCCAACCCCTCGATGCGTTGCTCCAAGTCCTCTAACTTGGATTCGCTCCCCTCGAACGCAGCATTCAGCTTGTCGAATGCCTTCATCAAAGACTCGGCACCCTCCCGCGGCACTGACTTGTCTCGACGAGTCACCTTCTTCGCGGGCTGCCTCTCCTGTGGCCTCTCCTCATGGTCGACAACTTTGCTAGCAGCGTTCCCACTTGTCGCCATCTTGCCATGATCTGCTCTGATACCAACTGTCACGGGCGGAAACTTTCCCTCGCTAGTTTGCCCGTGCGGCCTTAAGCTCCTCTGAACCTAAGTAAGCCTAACTCTCACAACTCTCCGAACTCTAGAGAGAGAACCAACACAAGTAGCTTTTAGAGAGGGAAACTTGTATGAAATGTTGGATGATTACAAATGAGAGGGGGAACCCCTATATATACAACTCCTACAGTTACTATTCCAACTACCGTAATAAATACTTGCCTACCTAATAAATGCACCTCTACCTACAAAGTCAAAAAGGCTACACCTATTACATTAATTATAGCGGCTCCAAATCTCGAGGTACGGCTACACATCCCGAGGTACAATAAATGCTAGAAGATTCTTCATGTCTTCCTAGAAAGCTCCTCCCGGGTGTTAACCCCAATACGCCAATATCGCCCCTTACGGGCCAGATCGGGCCTTCGACAGTTAGCCCGTGACATTTAGGTCTTGAGAGAATGGTGGTGGAGTCTGATTGTTTACCTGTTGTGTCATTTTTTTCCAGGTTATCTACTAACAGAAGTGATTTGACTTTGATTGTAGATGACTGTAAAAGTATGTTCGTTCAGTTCCGGAAAGTCCGTATCTGCTACGCACGACGTGAAGCTAATCAGGCGGCTAATGAACTAGCAAAGTTGACGATGGTACAAGGCAGAGAGCTGATGGTTTTTCTTGGGCGCCTGAGTGCATTCAGAGTATCCTGGATCGGGAGAGGCCTCCCGAAGAGCCTTCTTAAGTTTTTCAGTTTCAGTTGTGAAATAGTCATGTTTTATATAGCCTTCAAACTCTTAGCAGTGTATTCGATGGCGCTCTTTTTTCTATTTCCAGTTTTTTCCCGCTGCGGGTGGAGAACTCTCGTTTAGCAGTGTGTTCCTGGTCCTTTTCTTGCAAATTTTGTTGAAAAAAGTACACTTAAGTATTTTATGATTTGACAGTTAAAAAAAAGATCTTATATTTTTTTCAAATTCAATCCATTTGATTTACTTTCTAAGATATTTTAAGTTTGGGCAGTTCTGGTAGGTGCCCGACCACATGTCTGTCCACATGGATTCCACGTTTGCAAAAATGACATCTGACATAGACATTCCATTTTATTTAAATCATGATGACTTGGCATATAGAAATGTTTAATTTAATCTCAAATTAGGTTAGAGAATCATAACTTTTTATTCAAGAGTCTGATTGGCTTGATTAAAGTTGCTTTACGAAGTTGAGACATATATCTATAACCTTTTAGTTTACGACTTCACCAAAATTGAGATATAAGATTGTCAAAAATATATTTAAAATTAATACCAAACCGAGTTACAAATATATAACTTCAACCATATTCTGTACAATATTATATCTCGATTTTAGAAAAATCATAACGCTAAAAAGTTGTAGATATATTTCTCACCTTCATAAAGTAACTTCAATAAAGTCAATCAGACTCTCGAATAAAAAGTTGTAATTCTCCTATCGTATTTGAGACTGAATTAGACGTTTGTCACATGCTAAATCATCATAATTTAAAGGGAAAATTACCCTTGGGTCCCTCGGGTTTGAGGAAATTCGTGTTTTAGCCCCCGTATTATTTTTTATTAGCATTCGACCCTTCCAGTTTGCGAAAAGTGTATATTTTGCCCCCTCTCGCCGGAATCCGGCGATTTCTCCGGCGAACTTGGACCTGAGATTACAAAAATGCCCTTTTCTTTAAAACAATTAATTAAACACATATTAAACCAAAATCCATGCCCCTCAAGTTCCTCTCCTCCTCCCCCCCTCGGAAATTCCTGGCCCTCGTCGGTCGGTCACCATCCAAGATCCCGAGCTCATTCTCAAAGGAATCCAAAATCAAAATTCATCAATCAGGAAGCAGAAGTCAACAATCAAGCAAAAAATTAAAACCCAACAATTCCAACCCCGAAAAATCCCTACAATGGGCAAAGACATAAACTTAAGCACAAAACCCAATCCCCCAAATCAAATCCAAACAAACCAAGATCAAGAATCATCCTCGCACCCCATATTAAAAAAAGGTAACAGCAAAAAAGGGAAGGGGTGGCGCGTAAGGGCAGAAGGGTAATTATGGCAGAGAGCTCGGAGGCGTAAGGGAGAACAAAGTTGACGGTGAGCTTGGAGGAGAGGGAGGCCGGGACAGCTGGTCGGGGCGCCATGTAAGTCGATGGGGTCTTGGGTGGGTCTATGGTACTTGGGGCTGCCTTCTTCCACGATTCTAAGAACGCCTCGTCTACCGTTGCCTCCGCCGGAACTTTCTCCGCTGCCGTCGAGAGGGTGCGGCGGCACGGGAGGGCAAGTCTGGTGGCTGCCACAACACCGTAGATGAAGAAGAAGATGAAAAAGCATGAAGAGCTACGGTAATTATTGCAACCGCTTCGTCCTTCCTCTTTGGATTTTCCAATTGTTTTCTTATTTTATCATTTTCTTAATCAATGAAAAGGTGTGGCTGAATCCTTTTGATTTACTGTCCGGGAAAGTCCCCTGCGATTGGTGCGAAGAGCTTCTCCAGTTATTGATTTCCAATTGGTTTTGTTGTTGTAAATTCGGGTGGGTTGGTATTGGATTGGAGAGAGAAGAGAATTTTCCGAGGAAGGAGATGGGCTTTTTTTATCAAAAAGGATTTTAAACCATTTTTTTAAGATGAGGGCATTTTTGTAATCTCAAGTCCAAGTTCGCCGGAGAATTCGCCGGATTTCGGCGAGAGGGGGCAAAATATACACTTTTCGCAAATTGGAAGGGTTGAATGCTAATAAAAAATAATACGGGGGCTAAAACACGAATTTTCTCAAACCCGAGGGGCTCGAGGGTAATTTTCCCTAATTTAAATAAAATGGAATATCCACGTCAGACGTCATTTTGGCAAACATGGTATCCACATGGCCGGACATGTGGCCGGACACTTACTTGGACTATCTCGAAACTTACCCAAGCTTCCCCGAACTTGAAATATCTCAGAAAATAAACTATATACAGATTGACTTTGAAAGATTTTACATGATTGTTTTTTTAAATACCGTCAAACCATACTTAAGTGTACTTTTCTCAATTTTGTTTATCAAACCACACCATCCAAAACATATGATTGGATATGACCGGTAGGATGACAACAATAATTATCTCATTAATTCAATTTTCAATTTTGCAAAAAATGATAAACCTTTATTCGGAAAAAAATAAAACTCAATCTATATAAAATCTCGGAGTATACACCGTAACACCAACCTGTCTGAAACTAAAATTGGCCGTAAAATTAAAAAGTCACACCATCCAGCCTGTTTTGAAACATTTATTTGGTCCAGTTCCAGATTCTACGAAAACTTGAAGGGTTCGGCGGTAATTTTCCAAGAGAGAAGTGCCAAATCCGGAGCACAAAATGTGTCAAATTAAAATCTCACGCAAGCAAGTTAAACCCCGTATGTCAACTTTAATACTCAAAGTGTCAGCTTAAGCACTTGAAAGCGCCAAGTTTACTTCGTATTATCAACAGCAAGAACTTGAAACCCCGTATGCCTCCAACAATTAACCTGCACCTTTTTTCGTTTGTAACCGGTATAAATATTGTCAAATCACTATGCTCATCGAATTGGGTATACCTTTGGAACTAATATTTAATACTATTATGTATTTAAATATTTGGAACTAATATTTTGATTTAATTAAAACTATTATTCCGGGAATTAATATAAATAATTTTCCGTTGTACATCATTACCTACTTTACAACTACCTACTGTACATAACTAATACGTCCCGTGATAAATCATTGACAGTGATATATTTATTGTGGTCCCTACCTTCAAAGTCGACATCCGCCGCCATATAATCTTTGTGGGGACTTTATTTTGTCTTTTTGGTGTTGCTTTAGCCTTTAGGGAATGCATCTTCTTCGCAGATTACATCGTCAGTGGTTTGGAGTAAGTGGAGGTTGGTCGTTATGTTTCCCTAACTCCAGGAGTTATGTGCCAAGCTGTTACGATCTTTAAAAGTACCAAAGACTCTTGTTTTAGCAGAATCAAAACCACCGGAGCATATTTGTTGAGAGCAACTCATGGGAGGACGGCACATGACATGACATGATTCGCGGAATGTGGAAGTCCAGCTAAGCTCTATAGATTGGTCACTCACTCACTTGATATCCAAATCAATACCAAAGTTTTTGTTGACAACATGCTATATTTGTATGAATAACATAATAAAATTCTTATAATAATATAAGTGCAAAATATTGACCCTAGATATAAAGTTCAATAATTAACAATTATAATAATTGTGTAAAATTTACATTTAAAAAAATATGTCCCATGTTCATTATGCTGATCGATCCCAAGTTTTATAAGGCGTTTACAAAATCTAGTTATGTCCCATGTCGATTAGTCAACTGGATCTTTTTATTTTATTTTTCAGAATTCTTTTATAATTTTTCTAGAGCAAATTGTCTTCCCGTCATTGGAATATTCTCAAATTACTAATGTGTTCCCTTATAATACCTTTGCTTATGTGGAATACAAATTAGAACCGGCCCATTATCTGAAGTTTCTTGTACACCATCCGGCCCGTTTTCAACTATTTATTTGGTTTACTTGCAAATTCTACGAAACCTTGAAGGGTTCAGCGAGTTTTCATTGTAGCAAATCTTATCTGAGAAGGTCAAAGTGCCAAAGTCAAAAGCACAAAATGTGTCAAATTTAAATCCCATGCATGCAAGTCAAATCCCTCATGTCAACTTAAATACTCTAAAGTGTCAGCTTAAGCCCTTGAAACCGCCAAGTTTACTTTGTATCATCAACAGCAAGATGCTTCCTAACGAAAGCTAAGCAAATGAACACGGTGTTGGCTTCTGCCATATAATACAAAGTTTTTGGGACCCTTTAACCATATCACAAAATTAAGTCGATTTCGTTAATTAACGATCTATGGCCTCCCAAGTAGATTATAGGCTAATCGTGCCTCCAACAGTTAACCTGCACTTGCAATTGCTCGCAGAAGTACTTGTTAATCCTAGAGTGTCTCGTCGTGATCTCTTGGATCCGGTTCCTCTCTTGTTGTCAACCATCCTCGTACTTGTAACTTGTTTTGCGCTGCTCGTGCTCGCCCATCAGTTTCGCTTCGAAGGACCCAGACCCTCTCCCGTTGGTGTTTCCTCTGATCGCCTCGGTTTGCCTGCCCCTGAACTTGTTTTGGATGGTGTACCTCGCGGTCTTGCTGCTCCCTCCACATTGCTTCCAAGAGCTTGTATCCTGTCGAAAGCATTCTTCGTGCGCCTTAGACGAGCAGTAGAAGCTGTCGAGGAGGAACGTCCACCTGACGATATAGCTGTTCGAATTACCTGACCCGAACTGGATCTCCCGGCTGATACTCGGCCATGGCCATTGCTGCCTATGATAGACGGGGTTTATGTCTATATTTATGTGCAGGGCTATCAGTATAACAAAAGGTGGTCCTAAAGGCTGGGACAGAGAACATAAGGTTTAGCACATACCTCCTCCACAGGCAAGAATGTGGTCCTAACCACGTGAGAACCAGGGGTTTAAAAACCCGTCCCGGAGACCGACTCGGAGGCCGACCCAGAATTTTGGACGGTTCCGGGTCTACCGATACTTTGACCGCTGGTTGAACTCATAATTTTTTAAAATTTTAAAATTTTAAAATATTATAAACATATGTATATATGTAAATGATGTATATAAAAACTAAATCTAGTTCTAAACGTAATAACAAAATACAATAAATATCCATACAACCAAACATAAGTCTAAAAATGACAACAAACACACTAAATATCCATACAACACATCAAACCAAATATCAAAGTCCAATTATCCATATAAATTTGATGGAAGAAATGTAAAAAAAAGTGAAATTAGAGTTTAAAATGTGAAAAATTTTACCTGTCCAACCGATGGACTGGTTTTGGCCAAAACTCGACCCATCCTTTGGAGTGAACTTTGGTCTGACCATCGTTCAGACCGCAGGTTCTAAAACCTTGGTAAGAACGTGTATAATGATAAAATACCAAATTTTAAATAAGAATAAAGAGCAGATAAACCTTTGCACTTATTCAATAAGTCCAATTAAATCCTTCTAAAAAAAGGGCTTCATAACACCATACACTTTTCAAGATAGAACAATAATCCCTTAAAATTAACACTTCATCATCCGGATGGCACCTCAAAAGGTAATCCGGATCGGGCTGCAGGAGGTGGAGTCATAAGGGATGATTCTGGAAAATGGTACACCGAATTCGTCCAAGCGACGGGCCATTGCACTGCACTCGTGTCTGAGACATGGGCTATTTGGCGTGGACTTCAACTTGCAACATCAAAGAAATACACTCATTTGTATTTAACCATTTCTTCCTTGGTTATTAACCAATTCTCCAACAACCTCCCACATGAATGCAAATTGGCTTGTATGATATGAGCCTACCAATGCTACATGCAACTTGGAGTTCTGCGAGAATTTATTGCATCAGGAAAGGTGGTTGAAAGCCTTGAATCTTCCTTAGTGAAATACCTTCGGATATACTTGCCAATCAATGGACGCGATGCCTTGAACTATTCGGCATTTTGTGTATACCAAGACAAAGGTACTCACACAACTCCTTCTCAAACCACTACTCGGTTCTTTCGGTTGTGTCCATTTTAGCCCTGGACTGCCCTGGAAACTTCATCGAATGCTCTGAGATTTAGCCTTTAACTTATCTCATAGAAACAGCCCCTTCACATTCGATATAGGTGATCTCTTATAAGGAGTATCCTGCCATACTCCACTTATACACTCAAAGTATAAGGATCATTAAAAGCTTAAAGCTTAACTTTCCATTGGACAAGTCTATCACTCTTTCATCATAGGAATAGGTAGGGAACTCAATTTCCCGAGTGCTTTGGTCGACCCTAGCCTCACAATTCGGTTATCCCATTGAACTTGCAGATCAGAGTTTACGATCCAAGTTAGGTTGCCATCATGAGTTTAGGTCATTTCATGGGCTTTAATCCCATTCCCCTTGATAAAATCTCAACTTGGTCTCTCGTTAGACCTTTTGTTAATGGATCTGCGATATTTTCTTTAGATTTTACATAATCTAAAGATATGACACCCGTTCTTAATAACGTTCTTACAGATTTATGTCTACGACGTATGTGTCTAGACTTTCCATTATACACATTACTCTGTGCTCTTCTAATAGCTGACTGACTATCACAGTATACGCTAATTGGAGGTACATATTTTGACCACATAGGAATATCCTCCAAGAAACTTTGGAGCCAATCTGCCTCCTCAGCTGCTAGATCTAACGCTATGAATTCTGATTCCATAGTTGACCTAGCAATACAAGTTTGCTTGCATGATCTCCACGAGATTGCTGCTCCTCCAATAACAAAAATATATCTGCTCGTCGATTTTATATTCTTGGAGTCCGAGATCTAATTTGCATCTGAATATCCTTCAAGAACAGCTGGATGTCTCGTATAATGTAATCCATAGTTGGTCGTGTACCTTAGATATCTAAGGACTCTAACTATCGCTTTCCAATGCTCATCATTGGGATTACTCATATACCTCAATAATTTATTAACTGAGTTAGTAATGTCCGGTCTAGTACAGTCTATAAGATATATTAGACTGCCTATGACCCTAAAATAATCTAGTTATTGCACACTATCTCTGCAATTCTTGCAGAGACTTGACACCACCTCCATTGGTGTTCTTGCAATGATATTGCTTCCCTTATCGAATTTGTCTAGTAACTTTTCGACATAATGAATTTGGGAAAGAGCATAACCATCTGAGGTCTTGGTAATTTTCATCCCAAGTATCAGGTCAGCTTTTCCTAAGTCCTTCATGTCAAAGCTTTTCGACAACATTCTCTTGGTAATTTTGATATTATCATTATTACCTATAATCAACATGTCATCTATGTAGAGACATACTATCACATAGTCTTTTTGATCTCCTTTTACGTAGACACATTTATCGCATTGGTTTATCCGAAAACCATTTGAAAGTATTACACTATCAAATTTTTTGTGCCATTGCTTAGGTGCTTGTTTTAATCCATATAAGGATTTTACAAGTTTACACACCATATGCTCTTTACCTGGAACTACAAATCCTTTAGGTTGTTCCATGTAAATTTCCTCTTCTAAATCTCCATTTAGAAAGGCTGTCTTCACATCCATCTGATGGATCTCTAGGTCAAACAAAGCCGCTAAGGCTATAGTTAACCTTATAGAAGTCTTCCTGGAGACAGAAGCATAAGTGTCAAAATAATCGACACCCTCAGTTTGCTTATAGCCTTTAACTACAAGTCTTGCCTTGTACTTGTCTATAGTACCATCTGGCTTCATCTTCTTTTTGAAGATCCACTTGTGGCCTAGTGGTTTACTGCCCGGAGGTAGTTCCACTAGTTTTCATGTGTGATTATGTAAGATAGACTCTATCTCACTATTTACCGCTTCTTTCCAAAGAGCAGAGTCTGTAGAAGACATTGCTTCTTTGTAAGTTATTGGATCCTTTTCTAACAAGTATATTAAAAAGTCGGGTCCAAAGGAATTCTCTTTCCTTGCTCTTTTACTACGCCTAGGCTCTTCAACTTCTTCTTCAAGTTCTTCTCCCCCCACATTTCCCTGACTTCGGTCAACTTGGTAGTCAACCTCTTTTGGTGCTTTGTGAGGAAAGTTTTCCTCAAAGAAAGAAGCATCCCTAGCTTCAATGATAGTATTTACATGGATATCAGGATTGTCTGACTTGTGTACTAGAAATCGATATGCTGCACTATCTTGTGCATATCCGATAAACACACAATCCACCGTCTTGGGTCCTATCCTTATCCTCTTAAGAGGTGGGATCGGGACCTTAGCAAGACATCCCCAAACCCTTAGGAATTTGTAGCTTGGTGCATGACCTTTCCACAATTCATAAGGAGTTTTATCCAACTTCTTGTGGGGTACCCTATTTAGTATATAGTTAGCTGAAAGCATGGCTTCCCCCCACAAGTTCTTGGGTAGTCCAGAACTTATAAGCATGGCATTCATCATCTCCTTAAGCGTCCTATTTTTCCTTTCCGCAATTCCATTTTGCTCAGGAGAATAAGGAGCTGTGGCTTGGTGAATAATTCCATTTTCGACACACACTAGTGCAAATGGAGATTCATATTCACCACCCCGATCACTTCGAAGATTTTTGAACTTCTTGCCGAGCTGGTTCTCAACCTCGTTCTTATATTGAATGAACTTATCTATTGCTTCATCTTTACTTCTCATCAAGTAAACATAGCAATAACGTGTACAATCATCGATAAAAGTTATAAAATAATTTTTACCGCCTCGGGATTGCACATATTTTAAATCACATACATCGGTATGGATTAAGTCCAATGGGTTTATGCTTCGCTCAATCGAGTGGGAAGATGTTTTAGCATATTTTGCTTCAACACAAGTATCGCACTTATATTTATGATCGATGTTAAATTTTGGTATTAGGTTTAGTGAAATTAGTCTTTGCAAAGACTTATAGTTCACATGACCTAGTCTACCATGCCATAAATGTAATGAATCATAAAGATAGGCAAATTTCAACTCTTATTAGCCTTATCGGCAACATTCATTACATTATTACTCGTGCTAGCCTTATTGGCAGCACCTACATCAATCATATCACTAGACTTTGCCTTTGGGGCTAAAGTCATTACACTCATCTTGAATAAATTATTGGTCAAGTACTCTTTGCCAACGAACATTCCTCCCTTGCTCAAGATGACCTTGTCAGCCTCAAACACAAGTCGGAAGCCCCTCTTGTTGAGCACCACCCCAGAGATGAGATTCTTTTGGATCTTGGGCACATGCAGCACATCAATCAAAGTAATGTCCTTTCCTGATGTCATCTTCAGCACGATTGTCCCCTTTTCTTCAACCTTTGAGACTGCAGAGTTGCCCATATAGCAATTCTCATCATCAACTTGTTGATAGGTCTTGAACATCTATTTGTTTGCATAAATGTGGTGAGTAACCCCTGTGTCAACCCACCATTCCTTTGAGTTCCCTCCTACGAGATTCACCTCGGACACGACGGCCGTGAGGTACATTTTCTTGAAGTCTAAGCTCAACTTATCTTCGGCCATATTTGCCCGAGCAGGCTTCTTCTTCTTAGCCTTGCCTTGGCTTGCCACCTTCTTGCCTTCGGTGGCTAGACGTTTGTGGCAATCTTTGGCTCGATGGCCAACCTTGTTGCACACATAACAAGCTCCGATAAAGCTCTTGTTTGAAGCATCTCCCTTTGGATCATTTGAGTACTTGCGCTTGTTCCCTCGGGAGTTTTCTCCAACCTCCGCATTGGCCTTAGCACCCATGCCATTAGGTTTCTTTTCAACCTTTCGGCTACCTTGCTCGATACGCAACTTTCAGATGAGGTTCTCGAGCGTCATAGCCTTCTTCTTATGCTTGAGGTACACCTTGAAATCCTTCCATGATGGTGGTAACTTTTCAATTACCATTGCCACTTGGAGAGCATCATTGATGGCTATCTCCTCTTGGGCAAGCTCATGGAAGATCAATTGCAACTCTTCACATTCATCCATAACACTCCTTCCATCAACCATTTTATAGTCGTGGAAGCGCCCGACCACGAATTTGTCCGCACCAGCATCGTCAACTTTATATTTGTGCTCCAAGGATTCCAAAAGATCTTTTGAAGATTCTTTGGTCGAGTAGACGCTATAAAGTGCATCATCGAGGGAGCACATAATATAGTTGCGACAGAGATAATCCCCGTGCATCCATGCACTATGGATCTCGGTTTGTTATGGATTACTCACATCTTCCTTCGACTTCTCCTCCTTGAGAAACTGGTTCAAGCTCAAGGTAGTCAAGTAGAATAGCATCTTTTGTTGCCATCTCTTGAAGTTTCCGCTCTTGAACTTCTCTGGCTTCTCAAGTTGAGAATACGGCAATGGCATTGGGTTTCTAATACCCGGCATCACGGTCTCAACACCGCTAGTCATTTGCACGGGAATCTCTTCGTTCACGTTGGCGTTGGTTGGGTTCACCTCACCGGAGTTGTTGTTTTCAACCATTTTTGTCTATATATCACAAAAGGAAGAGGTTTGTAAGTACTCGGTACTAACACCAATTATCCCAAATTGTAATCTAGTAGTTAACCGGTTCAACAGTTCATAAGCACATCGACTTGCAAGCAGGAGTACTAAAGTGAGTTTGCCCAATCAAATTCTCAGATTAAATGCACTTAATATGAAATCAATATCATGCATCAACGCTGAAGTACATTAGGCAGGAATTATAAATAAACCACCGAGCAAAAAAAGTTGCACAACTTCGAAACAATTAATTTAAAAATTCAATTGTTGAACGATTAAACATAAGCATTTAACAGGATGTCCATAAGATTAAAATTGCAATTTTAAATGGTCTAACGTACAGAAGTTGAACTCGTAAACAAATTAATGATTAAAGAATAACCACAACCTGGATTGTAAAAGTAACAAGACCGTGACCTACCAAACCAACTTCGATGAAAACCAAAGAAAATTTTAAATCGAGTAAAAGAACAATAATTTTACGATGAACACAGACTGTAAGCCACGTACGAAGACACCACCGAATACTAATATTTCATATAAAATAATAAGAGTTTAAGATTGTTGGAAATATTAGCAAATTAGTGTTTCATATAAACAAATATGAGAAAAGAGTAGGAGTATGCTCACGATCACACTTGGAACTAAGTGTGTAAAACCGTCGTCTTGAAGGTAGTGAATTTGGATGCAATCCTGGACGAGGCCGCGGTTTCACCGTGTGCCCTTAAACTCTTATTACCCGTCATATAGCTTCCGGCCTCCGTGGGTAAGAGAATTCCCAATGTACAACGCCCAATCTCGTGTATGGAAGGAAGCACTTTCATACACCTTTCGAACTCTTAGTGGCCTTAGAACTCCGACACTTGAGTAAATGAGAAATGCTATGCTAAGGAGAGAGAAGTAGAGAACTCAGGAAGAATGTGAGTTTGGGATGATTTGGAAAAATGGAGAAAGGCTCCTTTTATAGGCAACCCGGACTCTCCAATGGTCACTTCCAAATTTACTAGATCCATGAATTAGCCTTTAAATTTGGAAGATAGAAGGCTAATACATGAACTAGCCATCAATTGGCTCACACTCATTCAATGGCCAGTATTGAAGAGATTCGTGTCCACATTCGTGTTCACATTAGTGTCCACTTGGTATTCCTCATAATGGGCTTGGGCCAAGGTTTGACTTGAGAGGTTGGAATCGCTTCAACAGGTCCCGCCCAGTTCCAAAAGATAAGGCCCAGGAACCTGGAACAATTCCCACAACCCCCAAACCCACAAAACCATAACCCACACGATCACATTTGAGCCAATTTTCATTCACACCAAGAATTGGTTTTTGCAAATATTTGTTACTCTCACAAATACCAAAACCATTTGGCATGATCTCATAATACACTCATTTGTATTTAACCATTTCTTCCTTGGTTATTAACTAATTCTCCAACAGTCATCCTCTGCCCTTGCAACTAAGAGAACAATCTTCGGGAAAGAATGGACCCCATTTTAGTCCTGAGTTTTTTGAGTATTTCAAAGCCTGTTTCTTCCACTGAACATTCGTCGGATTTTCACTCCAACCAGAAAAAAAGTTCATTCGTCGATAGACTTTGGGCAATAGCTTAAGATTTTTGTAACTAGCGAGTATGTTCGCTAGTTCCGTGTGGTTGGCTTGCATAGAAATGTTTTAGTGAGGGCTCAGTTGCAACCCTCTTGCTTGGGTGCTAGGCTTCGGCGAGAGGGAGTCACCAATCAGAGGGGAGGGCGGGAATTCACGGGTAGAGGGTGGAATGGGTATGGGATGGGAGCAGGGACGGAGCTACATGGTCACTTGCCTCCACAAAAATTTTTTTTGGTATATATTTAATAAAAAAAAGAGTTTATCCCCATTAATATTAACTAATTTGCCCCCATTAAATTTTTTTTGTCAATTGCATGAAATAAATAAATATTTTACCTCCATAGTATAAATTTTCTGGATCCGTCCCTGGATGAGAGGGGTGGGGGTCCGTTAATTTGGGTTGGGTAGTTTTTTTTTTCTTTCTTTTTCGTTTCTTTAATTTGGTGGCTGTAATTATCATATGCTTTTATTTCTTTTTATTATGATAAAATATTTTACCTACCTGTTAGAGCCAAAAATAATAGTTCCCTTTCGAAAGGGTTAAAAAGGATATTTGTCCTCCTTGAAGGAATCCTCGCGGATATTTGCCCTCCTTAAAGGAACCCTCGCGGATATTTGCCCTTCCAAGAGGAATCCCTCCGATAAAGTTTACCCTCGTTGAAGGGACTCTCGTGGATATTTGTCCTCCTTAAAGGAACCCTCGCGGATATTTATCCTTCCAAGTGGAATTCCTCCGATAAAGTTTACCCTTCTTGAAGGGACTCTCGCAGATATTTGCCCTTCAAAGAGGGATCTCTCCGATGATGTTTACTCTTGAAGGAGCTCGATAATTCATCCTCTTTGAAGAGGGTAACGTGCGGCCACCCGCTTCAAGAAGGAAGATTGGCCGATTTTTCCCCTTTTGGAAGGAGGAGTGTAAAGACCCTTATTTCCTTTCGGAAAGAAGGGTATGAGAACCCTCTCTCTTACGGAAGGAGGGGTGTGAAGACCTCATTTTCTCTTTCAGAAGGAAGGTTGTAGAGAGGCTTTCTCCCTTTCGGAAGGAAGGGTGCGGAGAGTCACTTCACCTTTCGGAAGGAAGGGTGTAGAGAAGCGTTCTCCCTTTTCGGAAAGAGGGGTGTAGAGAGGCACTTTCCTTTTCGGAAGAAAGGTTGTAGAGAGGCTTTCTCCTTTTTGGAAGGAGGGGTGCGGAGAGTCACTTCACCTTTCGGAAGGAAGGGTGTAGAGAGGCATTCTCCCTTTCAGAAGGAAAGGTGCAAAGAGTCACTTTGCTTTTCAGAAAGAGGGGTGTAGAGAGGCACTTTCCTTTTCGGAAAGAAGGATGAAGAGAGGCACTTTCCCTTTCGGAAGGAAAGGGGGTATAAAGACCCATTTGCCTTTTCGGAGGCCTTGCCTTTCGAAGAAAGAAGTGCAACAGACAGGCAAGGTGATAAGAGACTGTGCGCGGTTGGTCTTCTAAGAGAGGAGTGAATTGAAGATAACTACTCCGTGCAGGTAAAGATGAGCATCTACGAAGATAAGCTTAAGAAGAGTCCGAATGCAAGGAGAAGACGGAGTCCTAGTACGAGGAGAAAACGGAGTCCTAGTGCGAGGAGGACATGGAGTCTTTCGCCTATATAAGGAGCGCTCGAGGACGACAGAAGGGATCCAACATCAACCACACAAAATCTTATATTAAAGTTCAAAGCTTCTAGTAGTAGTTCTTAAGCCGGGCATTAGCGCTTGGTTAGAGTGGTCGGGCATTAGAGCCTGATAGTTGGCTGGGCATTGGAGCCTGGTTAGGGAAGCTTAGCTTTGCTTAGATAGTGGTTCGTGATTTGATCACTTTAGTTTTCGTTGGGTGCCAACCTTGAGATGAGCCTTCAAGCCGTCAAGAGATCGTCCTTGACACCCTATTACATTTTCCCCACAACAGTTTTTTGGCACGCTCGGTGGGACTAGGAGGACGTCTAGAGAAGGAGGCGAACCTGTTCCAGCAAGATGACCAAGAACAACACACAACCCTCTTCTCAATACCTCGTTGAGAAGAATACGACCAAGGCGGCTCTTCCTAGAGAGTCGAGATACCCAACCAATACGGCACCCCCAAGGGAGCCGGCCATACCTGCTGATGCTCAAACGGGCATAGGAAGGAATATCATATCGGCTCTTTTTAAGGAGCCGGACCAAACGGCTCTCTCTAAACAGCCGACCGACACAGTTTCTCTCAAAGAATTGGCTGATCCCACCTCTAGTGAAGAATCAGCCACCGAAGACATTGATACCTTGGGAGTGCAAGATGCCTTTGCTCAGATGAGGCAAACAATGGAGCAAGCAATGGAACGAATCATGGCAGAGCAGAAGACAATGTCCACTCTGATGGAGCAAATAGCGACTGCGACAGTACGTGGAGAGCAAAAACATGATGAAACCCATCGGTGGCTAAGCAACCAGGTAGTTGCCCAGATTAATGAGGTCAGAGATCATGTCCAGAAGGCCACAGAGGAGAGCCAACTTTAGGCTCAAGAACTCTTCGATCAGGCCGAGTCTTCTAGGAGACCACTCAACAAGGACAAAGGGGTATGTACACCACTACCACTTCCCACCAATTTCACCTTTGATCAGACCCAAGGAGTTTCGGGGGTGACCGGTGGAAGCTTCCCTATAAGGACCCCAGAATATCATATGCCTCAGACATCACCTGCATGGGGAGTCCAAGAGACAGACAACACTGCTTACTATGATGCTACCGAAGCAAGAGGTGGCAATGATCAGTCAGACCAAGGCCGGTACCAAACGGCCTAAGGAAGGACTTACCTACCAAGGGTAAACACACGGGGTAGTGCTCGTGGGAGAGGGAATATGAGAAATAATCCTATCTACACCAGGACCCCAGCTCCTACACAAGGTCGATATCGGCCAGGGTATAAAGAAGAAGAGAATGACCAAGTTAATCATCAACTAACATTCGAGACACCATGGCCGAGGACAGGCCAACAACAACCCCCTGTTGAAGACTTCAATGAAGAAATCCCTGCGATACAAGAGCAAGAGCCCCATGAGATAAACCGTCAGAGAGAGTTGGTGGCTCAAGTGCTCAATGACATGGGGATTGAAGCAAGACAGGTACGGCGACCAAGATTTACCAAACCCTACCCAGAGCATTTTGATAGGGTACCCTATCCAACTGGGTATCGTATCCCTGACTTTACTCAGTTCTCAGGTAAGGACAGCAAATCATCCGTGGAGCATGTAGCACAGTTCAATATCCAATGTGGAGAGGCTGCGAATATTAACGAGTTACGAGTATGCCTATTCCCGATGACTCTTACCAGGACGACCTTCATATGGTATATTAATCTCCCGCCAATATCGGTAAGGAGTTGGGTAGAGATGGAGCAGAAGTTCCATAATCAATTTTTTCGGGCAGAGCCAACTATCACCATCTCGGATTTTGCTCATATGCAACAACTGGATGGCGAATCAGTAGAAAAATTCCTGATTCGCTTTCGAAAGGCGAGGAATAGGTGCCCAACTAACCTTACCGAATCTGACCTAGCGGCCTTAGCCATGCAAGGACTCAGATTCTCTCTTCGAGAGAGGCT
Source organism: Hypericum perforatum (assembly GCA_012979155.1). NCBI lineage: Eukaryota > Viridiplantae > Streptophyta > Magnoliopsida > Malpighiales > Hypericaceae > Hypericum > Hypericum perforatum. The sequence continues at coordinate 178,467 of SOPF01027807.1, forward strand.
AGGAGTCGAAAGACTTCGGGACCTTGCTGAGCTAGCCCAAAAGGCTACCATGGCTGAACAGCTGATTGAAGAAAGGGATAGAAGAGCGGCTTCTTCCAAGGGTACCTACCGGTACGACCCAACTCTTGAAATCGATCATCTAGAAGGCGATCGAAATTGGGACAACTGGGGAGAATAGCTGGTGGTAGAGGAGATGGTGGCTGAGCTCACAAAGGGTAACCCCTATGAATGTGAAAGCTTGATACCAAAGAAGGTGTCAATACCCAGTGAGTTCAACCACCCCACTAATCAGACCAATCAGCCAAGGAGTCTCAATGAGGTCGGAAGAGAGTACTCTTTCGATGTGATCAAGGCTGATGAGATCTTTGACAACCTCCTTAAGAATGGTCAGATCATCCTACCTAAAGGTCATAGGATCCCAGATGAAAGGGATTTAAAAGCAACAAGATTCTGTAAGTGGCATGCGAGCAAGTCACACAACACTTCCAACTGCGTGATATTTCGCAACCAGATACAGCAGGCCATCAAAGATGGACGTTTGAAATTTGCGAAGAAAGTACCACCCTCCGCTATGTTTACAGCCCCAATCGCAATGGTAGGCCTGAGGAAAGATAAAGAAGTAGACAAGCAAGCCCAGAGCAGGTCGCTCATAGAAGACCTTCGTGAGTTACTTCAGAAGAAGAGGACTAAAGACACCCTTAGGACGAAGCGACCAGAGGATCTGAGGGAGATGTTAAAAGAGAAGGAAACCTCCAAAGCATTGCAAGAGGCTCCTGGAGGCTCAGAGAAGACACCCGGGGGGCAGAAGACCCCTTCCAGATTATCTAGACACTCGACTGAGGGCAGATGGAGGTCTCACCCCTATATTAAGATTGACCTCCAACAAGACACAAAACAAAGCGTTTTCGGATGACTAGGAGAGAGGAAACTCTCGTCTGAACTCGGGGGGCAAAAAGTTGTTGAGGACCTAAAGAAGATACCCGAGGGCAGAGTAAACACCCAAACTACCCTCGACACCCAATAGAGGATAAGTGGAGGTACCGCTCTCATATCAAGATCAACCCTCGAGACGACACCCAAAAAAGACAAAGTATCTTCAACAGGCTAGGAGAAAAGAGGCCCTTGCCCGAGCCCTTCCTACCAGAGGTACTCACGAAGACTCAGAAGAGACGATTAGAAAGAAAGGTCCAAGCACAAAGGCAGATCACTGAAGACCTCACAAGACTATTAGAAGACCACAAGGCTCGACTCCGAGAGTAGGAGACTCTCTTGAACTTACCCATGGTACGACATAACACGACCTTCAAGCAAGGCCGGCCAACTCAAAGTGATGTTTTGGGCCTTGATCAAGACAAAGTGACAGAGCTTAACGATAGAAAAACACCAGACAAGAAGAAAGATAAGAGAAGACCTCCTCTGAGAGAAGATTATCACAAAGATCTGGATAAGAGAGGGCTTCGTACAGGAGAGAACAAACACGAAGGGTCTGACCAGAGTGAACCTATTGGAAGAGGAGATCAATACGTGGATCCAAAGAACCGGAGCATAAAGAGATAGATGCCTAAGGATAAGGCCAAGGATCCTATTGAAGAGCTACCCCTGGAGGAGGGTAAGAAGAAGGTGATAACAAGTTACACACTTAAGATAGGAGATTCTGAGAAGCTGAGGTTACAAACCTTCCCTGAGATACCTGAAGAAGACAAGATAAGTCTACCCAGCTTGGATGAAGAAGACAAGGAACATTTATATGGTGCTTCTCTCAGTAAGGAAGAATACACGAAGATACAAGTGAGAGTATGCATAGAAGAGGATGAAGAAAACGAGAGGCTGGCACTCGAAGATAGCACGAGTGAAGCCGACCTAAGCGAAGGAGAACAAGACTTAGAGATCAACATGGTCTTCACCTTACCGGCCAGATTTGGGCCAAAAGAAGGACAACCCAGCTACCTCGAAGGAAATGTAATCGAAGAACACTTCGTAGAGTTAGAGATAGGTGACAAGGCCTTGGCAGTCCCAGCTATAGAAGAGTTCAACGACACTATCACGATAGCAAGGCCAACCAAGAAGATGTGTGAACACCTCAAGCCATTATACATCTCGGCTCATATTTTTGGCAAGCCTATTAACAGGATCCTCGTTGACAATGGGGCGGTGGTGAACATTATCCCCTATACATTGTTGAAGAAGCTAGGGAAGTAAAATAAGAAGTTAGGCCCAACGGATATGATGATGACCGACTTCGCGGGCAAGGCCACCCAGCCATTAGGAGTGTTTGTAGCAGAAGTTGCCATCGGGTCGGTAACTCATGAAGTTCCCTTCTATGTGATTGAGGCTAAGACATCCTACAATGGCCTCCTTGGAAGAGACTGGATCCATTCAAGTCAGGTTATCCCGTCATCTCTCCATCAGTTCCTGATCCAATGGATGCCGAATGGGAAGGTAGAGGTAATTGCTGCAGACAAAAATCTATTTCAAGCAGCTACCAACTGTGTTGAGGCGACCTTCTATGATGGATCCATCATGTCGACTACCTTCGCACAGTGCCATGAGGAGGAGCAGGTCGTCAGCTACGCAAGCTCAATCGAACAAGGGATTACCTTACCCGATCGACCCTCAGAAGTCATACCCAAAAGGCAAGCTCTTAGGCTTACCTTTTGAGACTGAAGAAAAAGAAGAAGAACGGACAAGGTGGTCGGAGGTCTACGCCTTGTCGCAGTATGAAGCGGCCGAATTTATCTTTGAAGACGACGGCCAAGACCCCATAGAAATACTAAAAATAAACAACCTCCATCCAGCCCCAAGCAAGTTAGACGATGCTAAGGCCAAAGTAAAAGACCCCTTGAAAGAGATATTACTTCACTCAGAGAAAGGAAGCCGGCCCATATTCATCAGTGAACGGCTCCCTAGAGACTTTGAAGAAATTTAAAAAGTGACAAGAGAGGAAGTTGGTGAAAATCCAAAAGTTACATGGTGACCTTTCTCATTTGAATGATTCGAAACGTCACCATGTGGGGGGCATTGTTAGAGCCAAAAATAATAGTTCCCTTTCGAAAGGGTTAAAAAGGATATTTGTCCTCCTTGAAGGAATCCTCGCAGATATTTGCCCTCCTTAAAGGAACCCTCGCGGATATTTGCCCTTCCAAGAGGAATCCCTCCGATAAAGTTTACCCTCCTTGAAGGGACTCTCGTGGATATTTGTCCTCCTTAAAGGAACCCTCGCGGATATTTATCCTTCCAAGTGGAATTCCTCTGATAAAGTTTACCCTTCTTGAAGGGACTCTCGCAGATATTTGCCCTTCCAAGAGGGATCTCTCCGATGATGTTTACTTTTGAAGGAGCTCGATAATTCATCCTCTTTGAAGAGGGTAACGCGCGGCCACCCGCTTCAAGAAGGAAGATTGGCCGATTTTTCCCCTTTTGGAAGGAGGGGTGTGAAGACCCTTATTTTCTTTCGGAAAGAAGGGTATGAGAACCCTCTCCCTTACGGAAGGAGGGGTGTGAAGACCTCCTTTTCTCTTTCAGAAGGAATGTTGTAGAGAGGCTTTCTCCCTTTCGGAAGGAGGGGTGCGGAGAGTCACTTCACCTTTCGGAAGGAAGGGTGTAGAGAAGCATTCTCCCTTTTCGGAGAGAGGGGTGTAGAGAGGCACTTTCCTTTTCGGAAGAAAGGTTGTAGAGAGGCTTTCTCTTTTTTGGAAGGAGGGGTGCGGAGAGTCACTTCACCTTTCGGAAGGAAGGGTGTAGAGAGGCATTCTCCCTTTCGGAAGGAAGGGTGCAAAGAGTCACTTTGCTTTTCGGAAAGAGGGGTGTAGAGAGGCACTTTCCTTTTCGGAAAGAAGGATGAAGAGAGGCACTTTCCCTTTCGGAAGGAAAGGGGGTATAAAGACCCATTTGCCTTTTCGGAGGCCTTGCCTTTTGGAGAAAGAAGTGCAACGGACAGGAAAGGTGATAAGAGACCGTGCGCGGTTGGTCTTCTAAGAGAGGAGAAAGCCGGGTTCCGAATTAACCGAAAAGGATAATTCCTAGTGAATTGAAGATAACTACTCCGTGCAGGTAAAGATGAGCATCTACGAAGATAAGCTTAAGAAGAGTCTGAATGCAAGGAGAAGACGGAGTCCTAGTACGAGGAGAAAACGGAGTCCTAGTGCGAGGAGGACATGGAGTCTTTCGCCTATATAAGGAGCGCTCGAGGACGACAGAAGAGATCCAACATCAACCACACAAAATCTTATATCAAAGCTCAAAGCTTCTAGTAGTAGTTCTTAAGCCGGGCATTAGCGCTTGGTTAGAGAGGTCGGGCATTAGAGCCTGATAGTTGGCCGGGCATTAGAGCCTGGTTAGGGAAGCTTAGCTTCGCTTAGATAGTGGTTCGTGATTTGATCACTTTAGTTTTCGTTGGGCGCCAACCTTGAGACAAACCTTCAAGCCGTCAAGAGATCGTCCTTGACACCCTGTTACATTTTCCCCAAAACACTACCAAAAGAAATCTAGACACGAAATTTTCTATCCAAAATTTTTAGTAGTTTGGTCGTAACATTTATCGTGACCTAGGCCTCCGCTTCTGTTTTCTTGTCGTTCATCCAACATCTCAGCACCTCCTTAACGTCTCCATCTAACTATCAAGGCTTGGCACAAGCTCAGGCCTCATAGGGGCGGCCCTTTGTGGTGACCGGAGGGGTTGGTTTCAATCGACAACCCCTTTAGTCTTTTTTGGTTTACTTTGTTGTTTTTCTTTTTCTGGTTTTTGTTTATGACTTTGTGATGTGTTATCCAATGACAACAGGGTAGTACAAGGGAAAGCGAGGGTAGTAAAAAATGCACGAAAGCCAACACTCAAGGCAAATTTCTAGGCGAAATGCATGCTTGGCTCAACTACAATTTTTGGTTGAAATAAATTTAATTAAATTAAAGGGTGAGTAGAAAAAAATTATATTATTTATTGTAAAAGATGTTTTAATATTTATTGCAGAACAATCATTGGATATTTTTAAATTAATGTACTTACTAGTATTAATAATTTTTAAGATAAATATTTATTATTTATCTATATATATATATATAAAATATTTAAAATAAAATTTTTTGGTCCGATCGATCAGTCTGGTCGACCCAAATTTCGGACCACTTTCTGGATCGACATCCGAAAAAATTTTGAAAACAACGCCCGGACCACCATTATCCCTCAAAAAATTACAAGTCCCTTTTATTGACTTTTTTTCCATGAGTGCTAAATTTCTTCCATCTCATCTTTGTGTCCTCCATAGACAAAACATAACCACTTGACACTAAGGCATGACCCCGTCAATAGACACACTACCTCTAGTGAACTCCTCAATTCGTAAAAATATAATAATTCAACCTTGGCTGCCGCCGACAAAGGTTTCTTTCTTCAAAATAGTGTTTCTTTTGAATTTTTTTTTGTTAAAAAGTTCTATTTTCCTAGTATTCCAGATGTGGTGTTCATCCAGAATTTAATTTTTTCGGTTTTTATTCTCACAATTCGAACAAAATATTATGTTCGATCATAATTCAAAATAATTTTTTGGATTAGAGAGTAATCTAAAATTATTATTCTGATTGGATGCGAGTATGCAGAAGTATGAAAAATAATTTCGTACTGCATACCATTGGACAAGTCATCCACGTGGCCAAGTTTGCCAAAGAGGTGGCTCCAATCTACAAAGGGCCAATGCCAACATTTTTAGGAAATATATAAAAGCTTTTATTTTCAGTCATTTTGGGAAGAAAAAAAAAACCCGACAATGATGAAGACCCACCGAGGGCAACTAGCATTGAGCAACTAACATCCCAAGTCCTCGCCAAAATCCTCTTCAACATCGCGAATACGAAGTGCGTGATTATTGAGAAAAATATAAAGCTTAACTCATAACAAAGTATACAAAGATACCAAATCGGATTTTTTTTTTAAAAAGATTTATTTTCAAAGTATTTTTGAAATAGTGCAGAAAAAACTGCAAACTCCTGGTGTCCATTCAGATATAAAATCTTAAAAAAAAAAAAGTGGTGTCGACGAGATGAATATTCGGATACATATATGAGAAAGCCTAGAAAAGTAGTGTCAACCCCAAGTCTTCCCAAAAACAAAAAAACAAAGTGGATTCGGTGCAATGGCTGAGGGAGTTCTCTCCAACATCGCTGCTTCGATCGTAACAAAGCTCGGTTCCCTGGCCCTGCAAGAGATTGTGCTGTTGTGGGGCCTGGATGACGAACTTGAGAAGCTGCAGCGCACCGTTTCAACGATCAAGGCTGTGCTTTTAGATGCAGAGAATCAGTACTCGACCAACAATCAAGTCAAATTGTGGCTGGATGATCTCAAAGATGTCGTTTACGACACCGACGACTTGTTGGGTGACATCTCGACTGAGGCATCGAGGCTGCAATTGATGTCTGGTAATATTATGACCAAGGAGGTTCAAATTTTCTTCTCTAGATCGAATAGGGTCACTTATGGTCTAAAGATGGCTCATGAGATTAAGAATGTTAGAGCCAAGCTAGATGCCATTGCCGAGAATAGGAAGTTCCACTTGAGCCCGAATCAAGTCGCCTTAGTGGATCATCTTAGAGATGTTGGCACTCACTCCTGTCCACCTAGTGTGGTTATTGGCAGAGATGATGATAGAAAGAATATTATCAGCCTTTTGCTACGAGACCATCAGGAAGCTGTGGAGGTCATTCCGATTGTTGGATTCGGCGGATCGGGAAAGACAACACTTGCTCAGACCGTGTACAATGATGAGTTAGTGAAAGCACACTTTGTTCTTAGAATATGGGTCTGTGTGTCTGATACTTTTAGTGTCAGATTAGTTCTTGAGAAGATAATTGAATGTGTTGATGGAGATAAAACTAGTCAGAATCTTCAGGTGGAGACACTTTTAAACAAATTTTCAGAAAGAGCTAAAGGAAAAAAGTATTTGCTTGTGCTAGATGACGTGTGGAATGAAGATCGTGAGAAATGGCTTCAATTGAATCATTTGATCTCTGTTGGTGCTAGAGGAAGCAGAGTAGTGATAACCACAAGAAGCACAACGGTAGCAGAAATAACAAGCACAGTGCAATCTTATCAACTGAGAGGTATGTCTGAAGTAGAGTCTTGGGACTTGTTCCAGCAAATCGCATTCAAGCAAGGAAAAGCAACGAATGAAGAATTTGAAGTAATAGGAAAGGAGATTGTAGGAAAGTGTTGTGGACTTCCTCTAGCGATTAGAACAATTGGAAGCTTCTTGTATTCCAGAAATGAAGCGTCTGAGTGGAAACGTTTCAGCAATGAAGAGTTCTCGATGTTAGACCCAAAATCTCAAATGGTAGAGACCTTGAAATTGAGCTACAATCATCTACCCTCGAACTTGAAACAATGCTTCTCCTACTGCAGCTTATTTCCAAAAGATTATTTGTTTGAAGTACCAACACTCATAAACCATTGGAGAGCACAAGGGTATATTGATGAAGATTCTAGTGCTGATTGTTTCAAGTACCTCCTCCAAGGATCTTTCTTTCAGTTGGCCAGTGAGAATGATCTTGGCGATAAGGTAACTTATCGAATGCATGACTTAATGCATGATCTAGCTGTGCTAGTCGCCGGAGAGGTGAGTAGTATGGTGTACCCGGATTCCAATCGGAAAGTTTTCACTGGAAAAACTCGACACATGTCCTTGCATGAGATTCCTGAAGACCAACAATGGCAGCATCTGGCTCCCTTATTGCAGAGAAGAAGGAAGGCACGAACCTTGATTGTCGAGCGAAGGTACTGTCCTTGGGATGGTTTCACAAAATCAGGTGATAAACAGACTCGAGAAGTTGTTGACAAGTTGAGAAGCTTAAGAGTGCTGACGCTACAAAGATGTTTAATCTACACATTCCCAAGTCTTATCGATAGACTAAACCATCTGGCGCATCTCGATCTCTCTGGGAACAAAATGCAAAAGCTCCCTGATTCTATTACGCGTCTTCAGAACTTACAAGTGCTTATTTTGGATGATTGTTATAAGCTGAGGAAACTGCCAAGCGACATCAACAAGCTGGTAAACCTTATCCATCTTGGTCTGGAGGGATGTTCTAGTTTGAAAGAGATGCCACGAGGAATAGGTCAACTGACTTCCCTGGAGGTGTTGTCACAATTCAGCTTGTCCAATAGGAAGAAGAGACATGACAATGGTGGATTGGACGAGTTGCATGGGCTGAATAATTTGAGAGGAAGACTGCAAATACTGAATCTGCAGTATGGGAAGAAAGGTGTTCGAGAGTTCGAGGCGGCCAACTTGAAAGAAAAGCTCCATCTTCGATACTTGATATTGGAATGGGGATTCGATCGTAAAGCGGAGGACATGAGTAGCGAAGAGAAATCATTGGCAGCATTGCAGCCCCACGGAAACCTAAGAGAGTTGAGATTCCATGGCTATGGAGGAGGGAATCTTCCCAAGTGGGTATCCTCTCTCGAAAATCTAGTCAAGATTAGAATTTCCGGTTGCATCAACTGCAAGTCCCTCTCACCATTAGATGGATTACACTCACTTCAACATCTATATGTTTTGAAATTGTTCGAGCTGGAGTACATAATAGACAACAACAATGAGAATACCAAAGGAGGAGGCAGGTCATGTTTCTTCCCTAGCTTGAACACTCTCATTCTCCAAGTGTGTCCTAAACTGAAGGGATGGTGGAGGAGTAGGGAAGATCAGCAGCTTGACTACCAATTGCCTTGTCTTTCTAAGTTGGAGATCGTGATGTGCCCCGACTTCAAGGGATGGATGCCTCTGCTCCCATCTCTCAGCAGTCTGTCTCTATGGGAGACCAGTTCAGAATTGGTGGAGGAGACACTACGACATGCCAAATCATCTTCGACGGGCACTAGCACTAGCACTAGTCGCTCTCCATTGCGATTTCTGTCCATTAGAGAAATTGGAGGTTTGAGTTTTATGCGGGAGGAGGCGCTCCAAGGCCTCACTTCTCTAAAAGAACTAAACATCGGGCATCTCACAGAAACAAGTTTGTTGGTGCCATGGCTCCACCATCTATCCTCCCTTGAGAGTCTACACATTTGGGAATGTCCCATCCAGGGAGAAGATTGGTCCTTCATCTCTCACATTCCAAACATCCAAGTCGAACATAAATTGGTCCAACGCAATGGCTGCTGCTAAGAATTGGTTGATAAAGAAGCTTCTCCTTCCTCTCCTTGCTCAGGTATATAATACTTAAATGATTTTATTACGCCAAACAATTTTCCCACTTCTCGTATGTTTCCTACTCGTTATTATTTCCAGTGGCTAAATGTTTTTTTCCTTCTTCTTTTTGTAAAGGCTGAAAGATATTATTGTTGCTTTGTGTGCAGAAGTTGCATTTCTTTTAGTTCACCTTCCTATGAGTTATGACAATAATGAAAGATTTGGAACCAACCACAGACATACATCTAAAGCTGATAGAGAAGATCAAGATGCCCTTGCATTCTATGCCATTGGAGTGACAGTTGCAGAGTTTCCATGTCCGGGAGAAGACTGAGCTACTCTGTGCATCAGTATATTTTTAGAAGTAAATTTTATTTATAATTATAATAGTGGCGGAAAGGAGAAGTACTAACCATAATAAAATCTCTGTAGCAGTATCAAGGTTAATGTAAAATTCACGTCGTAGAATCTTTTACTTTTTCTTGATGGAAATGATAATTATGTATGAATAGTCGTCGAACCTGCTCAAGTATATTCCATTTCTCTGCTTTACCCATCAGAAATACTAACCATAATACAATCTACTTAGTGCAGAATTTTCTCTTGCAAGAGTGCCGAGGTAGGTTTCAATAAAATCCTACTACGAAAAAATTTAGTGGAAAGAAATTGCAATAGAAAAAAAATACCTCTTGTTGCCGTGAAGCTACACATGGTGGATTATATTGATTGGTGGTTTCGTCTTAGATTTTGCAATATGAAAAAAATGTCAAAGACTACGTGCCTTAATGTTCATATACGAAATTATTCTTATTAACCGAAGAATACTTCGATTGAATAAGTTTGAATATTTTAGAATATTAAAATATTATATATTTTGTGATACTAAGTTAATGTTTTCTTTAATGTTCAACACTAAAATTTTGAGTGATTTGATTTGGACAATTCATGTAAATAGCAAGTACTGTCTTATTCATAACACATAATGAGAAAATTCTAAAATTAAATATGTTTGACTTGAAGTAGTTCTAGGATGAATTGTAAAACATAGAAAAAATCGGTACAATAAAGATAAGGCACGACAACAAACATAAAGAACTCTAATATTAAATACGTTTTTAATAACGCATATGAATGAAGATAAAACATAAAAAATTGATACAATCAAATGTCATTATACACTTATTGTAAAATTTTCTACCATTTAATTATACCTGATTCAAACTTAGATTATTTGATCCAAAATAAATGGTGACAATGCAGGTGAGATGAATGCTCGATAACGCCACGATTCGTGTGTCTAGAATGTCATTTGGCAGCTGGTACGTATTTATATATACACAGTGTGTCATCCAACTTGCCATTAACTTATAGCTAATTCTGACTTGTATTAGGTAGACCATCTCTTTTATTCAATTTAATTTTTTGATTTTACCATTTTACAACGATGCACATGATCATTTTGTTGTCTAATACAAAATCTTACATCGGTTAACTGTCCTTTTCTTTTATTGATTTATTCAATGTCTAACTAGATCCAATACACTAGCAGTAACATGATTGTATTTTTTTTATAAGGACTTGCGAAGTATGCATAATCCACCCCTAATCTATTAAGAAAATAATTTTTGTTTGATTTCGGAATGCGTTTGCGTATAAAATTTTTACCACTTTTTTATAAATTTTTCCAGTTAAAATTAAATTTAAACTTCAATTACTCTCGACCCTGCATTTCTAAATAATTTGTTGACCTACCTACTAGCCTAACAACCAATGACAATATAATGTTTGAAATTCTTGTTTCTTAAGAAAATATATTTTTATACAAATATTACATTTACCAAAATGTCCGGAGCCATTAATTTGTACTTCTTTGGTTAAGTTTCATCTTCTTGCGGAGTAAAAAAAAATGGTTATCTGGGTGAACCAAAGTTTTATTAAAGTTTAAATATTATGATATAGTTTTTTTTTTAATTTTTATGAAATAGTGTCAAAATTTGTGGGATATATATAAGTACATCTGATATCACATATCTAAACATCGAATATATGTAACTGCACTAACTAAAAGGTAAATTTTATATGGTGTCACTATTATAATTTAAATTATGAATTTCGTAAGTATTTTATGTATATGCAATGCTTTGTGCTATTGGACTACACGTTTATTTTTACAATGAAGTAACTTTTTGTACATAAATTTGAAAATATTTCACTTCTCTCGAAGAAAATATAATATATCGTAGCTTTATTGTTCTATAAATTATTTGTATTCACAAGTGGATATTTTAGTTGTATTTTTTGAATAACGCAATTGACCACATTTTTTTTGGTGGAAACGCAATTGACCACATTTGACGATTCGTAAGCAGCTCGCAAGCACGATATCCATCACCGCATGCGCCGGTTGTCATTTTGCGGATAACGGACAAAGGCCAAAAGAATTTTTCAGCGGGTCCCGCCAAATTTGAGCCAGTAGGGGCGGACCTAAATGATTTTATATCATACCCAGAAATTTCCCCAAAGAAATAGAATCCACTTGGAGCTTATGCATGAGTGTTTATAAGTATTTTAGAACATTTTACTTAGTAACCTGGAGTGTAGCTTGGTTATATAAATGAGTACTTAGGTTTGGAGTTTTTTAGTCTCGTGGGTCGACACATTGTTTATCAACCAGAATTATCCACGTAGTTAGTGACATAAATTATCCAGAATTATCGAATATTATAACATCACTAGAAAATATACTATTTAAATAAAGTGTGATGGTGCTTTGAAATCGTAGCTTAAAACTAATGTTTTTTATACAAGAAAAAAGCATCGTGCACTGATCTGGTTTCGCGAAAAGTGTCAAGACAAAGGGTTTTCTTACCGGAACGACAATGTCTATGGACACCCGATTTCCAAGGCGAAAAGTAGAGGTCAATTTTCCTGGACATTACCATGATTCTGAAGCGAAGAAAGTTTCTTTTACTTTTAAATAAATGTATCGTGGAAATTTAGAGGAAGGATCCATTTCTTTTGAAAAAATGTCACTTACAGATATCTAATATATGTGTATTTTTTTATTTGGTGATAATAAGAATCATCTGCTCATAGTAAAATCAATATTCTTACTTTTTTTCGTTCATTGGTTTGGAAATGCAACATTTTCATCCAATTTGCGAACGTAGTAAACTTATACTTTCCAATTTTAAGGCGTTACTCTAAATATCATACTTTCCAACTACCCGTAAAAGTCTTCTCATCGGTCTAAAAATATTGCATTGCCTTGAGAATGAAGTTGGCTCCTCGTGATCTCAACCTGGCTTCTCCTTAAATCGTTATATTATCGAGAATATCATTTTGTTAGTGAAGTGTAGTGAGTGCATAGATTTCATTTTATTGTCATTAAGTATGAAATAGATATAAGTTTTTGTACATGATATCAGAATCATGTTCTTACGAGAATTGAAATCTATTGTTGTTTTTCGCACTACCCCGCGTCGTTGACGAAGATTCTAACCTATACTTGTTCTGGGAACCCAGACGACACATTTCTATTGTATGGTTATATGGACGCCGGTCTGTCGCAGTCTTAGCTAAGTTGCACTTCTTATGCAACTCTATGCAATCTTTCACCACGCTTTCTTTAAAATATTGAAAGTGGTGTAACTAGTTGTAAGATTATTTTAAAGGTTGATCATTTACACTAAAAATTATACATTATCAGAATTGTAAGACATCAGTTTACAAGAGTTAAATTTACTTTGGGATTCCCTACGTGTTAGGTAACCCTCCCTTTCTTGCTCCCTTGGGTTCTTCAGGCTATTGAAAATAGTTTTTGAAAATCTTGAGCAAATTCGTTATTAATTTTTTCGAGAATTGAATTTTGTACAATAATAGACACGATGCTGCTCTTTTTCTATTTATCGCTTTTTTCCACTGAATTTTGTGCTGTTGATTTTTTGTAAAGTTCCCGGTTGCAATCTCATATGTCAGTACAAGTGTGAGTTCTCTCTCGAACGGGGGTGTGGGGTTTCTTCGCGTAGGAAAGGGTTAAAACTTGATAGGTTTGGGTTGGCCGTTGTAGATTCTTTTAGGTTCTTTTTCTCTTTCTTTTGTTTTGCTCAGTTTTTAATAAAGTATTTACTTACCCAAATTTTTTTGTCAATTGTACAACCTCTTTGACTAGTGATAAGATTTATTTGTGATCGGTAAGTATATTTATAAATATGAGAAATCTATCAATTTGTTATCCATAGTCATTATTATCCTATCTCATTTAATTATACACAAGCAATTAACTGCTGAATCAGATATACAAGAGAGGGCTTGGATCATGTAATCTGGACGTGGATCTCGTGATCATGTGGATTCTCGGGAGAGAGAGCTTCAAGTGCACGGATAAGTAACGTGAAAAATCTCTTCAACAGGCTAACAAAGAAGCTTGGAGGCCATGGAGGAAGCAGCAGCATGGCAACATAGACCTTCCAAAATAAGCCCGCGCCTAGGCAAACAGAACACACGAGGCAAGCGAACCAGGGGACCGAAGCATCGTGCCACCGTGACCGGAAATGACAGGCAGCCGCAAGTAAAGTCAAGGCGGTGACAACTACTGTACCGATCATGGGCAAGAGAGGTAATGGTTGCTGCATGAGGCAGTAGCCTTGGTCCCCGCAATTAGGGTTGCAGTTCGGCGTAGCGTAGGACGTAAAAATGGCTGGTTGCAGTAAAATGTTAACCAGCGGATGGAGGATGAAGCTGTAGTCTAAACTAGAGGTGGAAGGCATCTTGCAGTGATTAGGGTTTTCGCGAAGATCAAGGTCGAGTTGGATTCTTGGACAAGGCCTGCAGGTTCCGGAGACTATGTCTTTGCCTTTTATAAAGATGGTGCATCAGAAAAAACAAAACAATGAACTCGAGGATATTCCAATAGTACATGCACTTAATATTTTAAAAAATAAAAAAGTAGCTACTAATGGCATGAATCAATCCCCAAGACCATTGACGCATACTGCTTCATCGCTCATCGTAACTGAGTGCGAGAGATCATGTCAAACAAAAAAAATCGACATTCAAAACGAGCAAAATCTCAAGATGAAGATAAATAAATTTAATAGCCGCGATATCACTTTTTTCCACGCAATTCATTATTAACCGAGAAAAAATATGTCGCCTCTAAAAATCTATGGTGACAATGAAATTTCTATCGCCGCAATAGAGTTTTAGAGGGGAAATGGTATTCTCCGCAACATATTTTCATACACCATATCATAATTTTTGCCACAATAAATCTTTGCAGTCATTAATCCGCCGCCAAACTTTTTCTGCTACAGCCTAAAATTCTAGTAGTGAAGGCTATATTAGAAATGTTCATGATTTAACTTCAAGATAACCTTACTTATTATATGGTTTATTATTTTTTTGTTATTTATACGACAACTGCTGACAAACAATAGGTGTAAAAGATAGTAAGTTCCAATAATAACTAACCAGTTATTTAAGATGTCTTTAGTTCAATTCCGTTGCTTTGGAGAAAACCTTTCTTTGTGTCGACTGAATGACTTTTTCGGTGGATATTTTAATGAGCTTTGCCATGATGGTTCCCCACTACTGTCGTTCTGCCAGTTTCAAAGGGAAATAATCTCCATGCAAGCCCATATACATATATACACACACACATATATGTATATAGAATTACTTATGTTTTTAATAAATTAGAAGAAAAATGTAAAGAAGCTACTATGCAAAAACAGATCAAAAGACAGGTATGGGCTTTTCGTAAAACAGCTATATATACACCACAAGCCTATGGTTATTATGATAAGAAGAAAAAATTTCTTAGAAAAAGCACGACATACAAAAAAATAAATCATGAAAAAATAAAAACAAATACATTAAGAAACCAAAGAATAGAAAATGTACATGTTTTATTTGTGGCGATCCAGATCACCTAGCAAATAAGTGTCCAAACAAACAGAAAAATGTATGTGATAGGAATATTCAGCCTTTTATACCGTTCGATCACTTACTATTCTTGGATTACTGCCATTTATTTAAATTTGTGACACGTAATAAGCATTATCTGACATGACAATCGTTTAATCATTAACATTGTCAGCATTCTATTTACTTCACAGCATTATTTTAGTAGCTAATTCAACATATCAATACGCTAAAAATATTACACTCCGAGCCAAAAAAAAAAAATCGGTTAACGAGTAGGATATTGCAATTTTCGTATAGCACAATAAAGAAAGAGGATTTAATCTGAAATATTCATTGTTTACATGGCACTTTTTTTTGTCAAAGGGAGGGATTATGGCACCCGGTTGCAGCATTTATTTAATCAAAAGCAAAAGGCACAATCATTCTCGGAAAAGAGACATCACTGATATCCCAATCCAAGAATTTACCAGCATCCAAGGATGCATTACATAAATCATGAGTACCTATCGAAAAACTGAAATCAAAATTAGCTAATTAATCCGAACGAATAAGAATTGAACAGATATTGTTAATCATGTCTACATATCATAGTAGTATGCATATTATGCAAGTAATGTGTAGAATTAATATAATTTCTGCTACATTTAACAACGTTGGAGGTTCCCTAACAAAACAATGCTGAACCCTGGAGATAGAAGAGTCCGAACAACTAGTGAGTGGGTCAAATCTAACATTTCTTCGTGATAGTAAAAAACTGTTATTTAAATTTACATTTTTTTGTCAGACATGATTGTAAAAAAAATTCTAACTAATTTATTTAAAAATAATACTGTTAGTGCCGATTTCGAAAAAATATATATTCAGGGAAGATGCCGCTCTAGGTAAAAGGGAGTGGATTCGGTGGGACACCTATTTTATCCATATTTAGGGACAAGGTTAATATAGTCAATTAAATTAATCCACTAATTGTGGTAGTTTCTCTCTTCATTAATAACCACCCACCTAATTAGGATTTAAATTATAATCACCCTACGTAATGCCATTAATAACCTATATTCTCTCTCCAATAAATACACTTTTTTCTTTTAAATCCTATTTTGTGAGCCATCATTAGAATAATTACAATGAAATCGACTACCTCATAGTCATACATTACTGGTTCGTTTCACTGCTTTATTGATTCGTTTCACTACTTTACTGATTCGTTTCACTACTTCATTGGTTTGAGTCCATACTTCATTGATTCATTTCACCTCTTTACTGGTTCATTTCACTGCTTTATTAATTCATTTTACCGCTTTACTGATTTGTTTCACTACTTTAATGATTTGTTTCACCATTTTACTAGTTCGTTTCACTACTTTATTGATTCATTTCACAACTTTGCTGATTCCTTTCACTACTTTACCGATTCATTTCAGTGCTTTACTGATCCGTTTCACTGCTTTAATGATTCGTTTCACTATTTTACTGATTTGTTTCACTGCTTTGCTCATTCCTTTCACTACTTTACTAATTCGTTTAAGCAAAGCAAATCAAGCAAACTAACAACCAACCAAGCAAACCAGTAAACCAACCAATCAAACCAGCATTTCATAAGAAGGATTATATATATATATATATTATTAATAAGGAAGAAAGTTGAGAAAGAATAGACGAGCAATAATTTCATAAATAAAGAATAATGAATAATTAATTTAGTACAACCGTAGAGAGAGAAAAT
This sequence comes from Hypericum perforatum, assembly GCA_012979155.1. NCBI lineage: Eukaryota > Viridiplantae > Streptophyta > Magnoliopsida > Malpighiales > Hypericaceae > Hypericum > Hypericum perforatum. The sequence continues at coordinate 195,294 of SOPF01027807.1, forward strand.
CATTAATTTAGGGGAATTAACTTGGTAGCGTGAGGAGAGAGAATCATTAATTCAAATTTTAAATTTTTCTAAAAAAAGGAATCAATTGCTAATTTGCCTAAAAAGAAGAAACCATTAACTACTGGGTATTAATTAATTTTTGGCAAAAGTCGTAAATGTCCTTAATGATTAATAGTCATTAGATCAGAATCTTTAGGAATATATTCTGATTTAATGGCCGAGATCTTTGTCTCTATTTAGGGACAATTCTCTTTAGTCCCCGGGAATCCAAATTCTAGTAAAAGGCTAGCTCTTCCTCCTGTCGCGGGTTAATTGATACAGTTGATCAAATCTAACTAATATCTGATTCGTTAGTAACAGGTTTAAATATTTTCAAGTCATTATTTTTATATTACAAGGTACCCGGACATTGTTTAAATATACCAAATCTAAAAGAGATAAGGTCTTGAAGTATGACAAAATTGACAAACAAATACCTAATATTATTACATTTCCAAAAAATTCAAATTTAGCATTTTGATTACGTTAAAAAACTGTCTTAAGATTGCTTTGAGTAATATTTAAAAAAAAATCATTGCCTAGTGCGCTTGGATGTTACATTTATAAATTTAGTAAGCTAACACGTCCCATGATAAACCATAGACACTGATATAATTATTGTGGTCCTAACTTCGAAGTCGACATCCGCCGCCATATGATTCTTGGTCCGGACTATTTTTCCTATTATTATATGTCTTTCTGGTGTTGTTTTGGGAATGCGTTTTCGTAGCAGATTACATCATTAGTGGTTTGGAGTAAGTGGATGTTGATCCTTAAGTTGCCTTCAATTGAGGTGTTACTTCACACCAAAAAAAAAAATTTTTTTGAGGTGTTACTTGTGAAGCTGGTCGATTTATTTTTAAATAAGTATGATTAGATAATACTCAATAGTTAAATTTTATTGAAAATTTTACAATTCAAATATTAATAACTAGTAAGAAAGGACCTCCGTAAAATTACGAGTCTTTGACAGTATTCCATCGATCCCTCCCTTAGGCCTTAAGGAACTTGGTGTTGTATTGGGCACTTTAAATCCCCTTAAAAATTACCTTCTGATTTTGTTTTCGGGGTAGTCCTTCTGCTTTTCTTTTGTGACAATTAAATAATCGAGTCTCTTTCTATCATAGATAACGACGATGAAGAAAAAATATAATAATTCTTAAATGTATGGACCTTTTTCAATTTTCTTAAGGAACTAAAAAGACTTTCGTCTTATTGAACAAATCACGATTGATTCCCACCAGAGCATATTTGTTGAGAGCAAATCATGGGAGATTGGCACATGGCACGGTTGCCGGAAAGTGGAAGTCCAGGTAGGCTCTATAAATTGGCCACTCACTTGATATCCAAACCAATAGCAAGTTGTCGACAACATACTATTATTGTGATACTTTTTATTAATATAATGTTTTGATGACGTAGAATATATGTATAAAAACATATTAAAAGTTTGTATCGGGATAACCAGTACCGTACTGAGTCTACTGACGGGAGGTACATGATTCATTGCATAAGAATTAAGAGGTATAATAATGGTGTAAACTTTACGTTTACAAAAATTAGATACATCCACATGTGCATTAGTTCCGATTGATCCCGTGGGGTACAAATTCGAGCCGGTCCATTAACGGGAAGTTTCTTGCAAATTTTGTTGGAAAAAGTACATATAACTATGACCGTTAAAAAAAACCCTATATTTTGTTTTAAAATTTAATCCATGTGATTTACTTTCTCAGATATTTCAACTCCGGGCAGTCCTGATAGGTACACGACCACATGTCCGGCCATGTGGATTCCACGTTTGGCAAAATGACATTTGACGTAGACATTCCATTTTGTTTAAGTCATGATGACTTGGCATATGCAAATGTTTAATTTAATCTCAAATTCGATTAGAGAATCACAATTTTTTATTCGAGAGTCTGATTAGCTTGATTAAAGGTGATTTACAAAATTGAGACATATATCTATAACCTTTTAGTTTATGACTTTTTCAAAATCGAGATATAAGATTGTCAAAAATATATTTAAAATTAATACCAAACTGAGTTACAAATATATTAATTTCATTCTTTATAATATTATATCTCCATTTTGGAAAAATCATAACGCTAAAAAGTTGTAGATATATTTCTCACCTTCATAAAGCAACTTCAATCAAGTCAATCAGACTCTCGAATAAAAAGTTATAACACTCCAATCGTATTTGAGAATGAATTAGATATTTGTCACATGCTACATTATCATAATTTAAACAAAATAGAATATCCACGTCAGACGTCATTTTGACAAGCATGGTATCCACATGGACGGACATATGGCCTTGTACTTACCTGGATGTCTCGGAACTTGCCCAAGCTGCCCGGAATTTGAAATGTCTCAGAAAATAAACTATATATAGATTGACTTTGGAAGAAAAACTACATAATCTTTTTTTAAATACCATCAAACCATACTTAAATGTACTTTTCTCAATTTTGTTTATCAAATCACACCATCCAAATATGATTGGATACGACTGGTAGGATGACAACAATAGTTATCTCATTAGTTCAATTTTCAATTTTGCAAAAATGATAAACCTTTATTCGAAAAAAAAAACTCAATCTATATAAAATCTCGGAGTATACGCCAACCTGTCTGAAACTAAAATTGGCCGTAACATTAAAAAGTCACACCATCCAGCCTGTTTTGAAACATTTATTTGGTCCAGTTGCAGATTCTACGAAAACTTGAATGGTTCGGCGGTAACGAATCTTTTCCAAGAGAGAAGTGCCAAATCCAAAGCACAAAATGTGTCAAATTATAATCTCATGCATGCAAGTTAAACCCCGTATGTCAACTTTAATACTCAAAGTGTCAGCTTAAGCCCTTGAAAGCGCCAAGTTTACTTCGTATTATGAACAGCAAGATGATTTCTAACTAGACCACCGTTCAAACTGGAACTAATTCGAACCAAATTAGTTTGAATTTGTATATATAAAAATATTCAATTTGTCTAAAGATGAATCAAATATGAATTATAAATTTTCAAATTCAAATTAATTCTTAAGTATTTAATATTTAATTAAAATTAGAAAACTACAAATAAGTGTTTGGCATTTTTTAAGAAAAATAAATAGACTAAAGTTTGGAGTTGTACTTAATGTATCAAAATAAGTTACCTACGATCTAGGATTTGAAAATTTAGGATTTATGGTTTATGATTTAATTGAGTTTATGGTTTGGGATTCAAGATTTTTGAACTTAGAATTTAAGGTTTAAAGTTTAGGATTTAGTAGATAATTGAGTTTAAAAATTTTGTTAAACTAAATTCGTGTGAATGTTTAGATCTTAAATGCATAGTATAAGTATCATTCTAGTTTTACTAGCCTTTATTTGTTCTACTTGATGACATAATTATATAGTAGTATGAGAAATTATATGATAAATATGACTAATATATCTAATTAGTAAAATTGAAGAAGAATTTATATACCTCAAAATTTTAATAAGAGAAATAAAAAATTTATATAGGAATATGTAAAAGTAGAAGAACAAAACTAAAGCTTGGTGAGTAGAATGAAATTGGATCATATCTCCTTTCTAAGAGGTCGGAGGTTCAAACCCCACCTCTTGCGAATAGAGAAAAATCTTGTTTGGGAGAGGAACAAAGTCCAAAACCGTGTAAAACTCTGAAAGTTTAAATCCAATAAACTAAACTTAAAATTCACACAAAAAATTAGAAGAACAAAAGTATTATGTATAGAGTTGGAAGTTAAAAACTATTTTAAAAAATACACATTGTTGTTACTTTACATCTGCTGATATCATCTGCTAATATCATCTACTGATGTCAGCGTCCACTTTGAAAAAGCCAATTCTCCTCTCCGCCCAAATTTCCCTCTCGCCCGCAACTACCTATGTTAGTGTCCACTTATATATATACCCGCAACTACCTATGTTAGTGTCCACTTATATATATATATATATATATATATATATATATATATAATATAAAATATTATATGCAAATTGAATCAAATTATTAATGAATTCAATCAAATTCAATTCAATTCTTGCCTAAGTATATTATACCGAAAGCTAAACAAAGAAACACGGTTTTAGCTTTTGATATACAAATTCTATGGTCATTTATCCCATCAAACATACATCTAATCTCAGACTAACGATCACAAAATTGATTTGATAACATTAATTAACGATCTGTGGGCTCCAAAATTGATTACATGCTAATCCTGCCTCCAACAGTTAACCTGCGGCGTTTTTCGTTTGTAACAGGTATAAATATTGTCAAATCACTATGCTTATCGAATTGAGTAAATCTTTGAAAGATACAAAAGTTTTACTGATCAATATTTAGTACTATTATGTATATGAACATTTGGAACTAATATTTTGATTAAATTAAAACTATTATTCCGTGAATTAATATAAATAATTTTCCGTTGTAAAATCATTACCTACTGCACATAACTAATACGTCCCGTGATAAATCATTCAGTAATATATTTATTGTGGTCCCTACCTTCAAAGTCGACATCCGCCGCCATAATATCGTTGTGGGGACTTTATTTTGTCTTTTTGGTGTTGCTTTCGGGAATGCATCTTCTTCGCAGATTACATCGTTAGTGGTTTGGAGTAAGTGGAGGTTGGTCGTTATGTTTCCCTAACTCGAGGAGTTATGGACCTTTATCACTTTCCTTAAAAGTACCAAAGACTTTCGTTTGTTTTAGACAATCAAAACCACCGGAGCATATTTGTTGAGAGCACTCATGGGAGGAGGGCACATGACATGACATTATCGGCGGAAAGTGGAAGTCCAGCTAGGCTCTATAGATTGGTCACTCACTTGATATCCAAACCAATACGAAAGTTGTTGTTGACAACATGCTATATTTATGATAAAAAAAAATCACGAGTTACAATATTTGTATGATTAACATAATAAAATTCGTATTTGACCCGAGATATAAAGTTAATACTTCACAATTATAATAATCGCGTAAAATTTGCATTTAAGAAATATGTCCCATGTCCATTATGCCGATCGATCCCAACTTTTATAAGCGCGTTTACAAAAACTAGTTATATCCCATGTCCATTAGTCAACTGGACCTTTTTATTTTATTTTATTTTTCAGAATTCTTTTATAATTTTTCTAGAGCAAATTGTATTCCAGTCATTGGAATATTCTCAAATTACTAATGTGATCCCGCGATTAATATCTGTGCTTTTGTGGAGTACAAATTAGAGCCGGCCCATTATCTGAAGTTTCTTGAACACCATCCGGCCCGTTTTCAAATATTTGCAGGGTTTTAAAAAACGACCCGGAGGTCGGACCCAATTATCGGTCAGACCATATTTTTTTTTCTTCTAATTTTTAAGTAATTTTTTGAAATATAGATAGGTATATAGGTAAATAAACTATAAATTTTATAAAAAATATTATATATTCGGTTGAACTATCCGGTCCGATCGGATTTTTCGGACAATCTGTTCAGTCGGGCCGAAAATTGGGCTATTCACCCGGACAGCGGTTTATTGACCAAAAACGGACTACTCTTGGGTGCAATTCGTGGTCCGACTGGCCTGACTGGCAGTCGGACCGCGTTTTTTAAAACAATGAATATTTGTTTAGTTTACGTGCAGATTCTACGAAACCTTGTAGGGTTCAGCGAGTTTTCACTGTAGCAAATCTTATATAAGAAGGTCAAAGTGCCAAAGTCAAAGCACAAAATGTGTCAAATTAAAATCCCATGCATGCAAGTTAAACCCCTCATGTCAACTTAAATACTCAAAGTGTCAGCTTAATGCCCTTGAAACCGCCAAGTTTGCTTTGTATTATCAACAGCAAGATGCTTCCTAACGAAAGCTAAGCAAATGAACACGGTGTTGGCTTCTGCTATATAATATAAAATTTTGGGACCCTTTAACCATATCACTTAAATTTAAGTCGATTACGTTAATTACCGATCAATGGCCTCCAAAATAGATTACAGGCTAATTCTGCCTCCAACAGTTAACTTGCACCTGCAATTGCTCGCAGAAGTACTTGTTAATCCTAGAGTGTCTCGTTGTGATCTCTTGGACCCGGTTCCTCTCTTGTTGTCAACCATCCTCGTACTTGTAACTTGTTTGGCGCTGCTCGTGCTCGCCCATCAGTTTCGCTTCGAAGGACCCAGATTCCCTCTCCCGTTGGTGTTTTCTCTGATCGCCTCGGTTTGCCTGCCCCTGAACTTGTTCTGGATGGTGCACCTCGCGGTTTTGCTGCTCCCTCAATTGCTTCCAAGAGCTTGGATCGTATCGAAAGCGTTGGTCGTGTGCCTTAGGCAAGCAATAGAAGCCGTCGAGGACGAACGTCCACCCGACGAGATAACGCTTCGAATTGCCTGATCCGAACTAGATCACACGGTTGATACTCGGCTATGGTCACTGCAGTCTGCAATAGACGGGGTTTATGTCTATATTCATGTGCAGGGGTATAGCAACATGATGTCGATTTATATTTGGTTTGTTACATTAAAGTTATTGAACTTTAAACTTTCATCTATTCCAGTTCATGAAATCCAGTTTAAACATTTGGGCTTCCCTAACCTAAGAGACAAGCACAATGAGACGGTTATCATGGCTCGAATAAGCCCAAATGATATTACCATAGATCAGGAATTAGTTATCCAAAAATAAATAACAAACCAAACAATAAAAACTTTGATCAACTAGTAAAAATGGTTATCAACTTTATGTAAGAAATCTTGAATTCAAGTTATTGAGAACTCAATTGAAATTGTTCTTCAAATTCTTTCGAGAACTTTATTATAATTATATATTATTATTATTAAAGAAGTTCAAATCTGACACTAGACTGAAAAATTCTTCCCAAAACTTTTCTTACCCAACCTTTATAAGACTTAAGTTTAGCCTCTAATATTTTATTCTTGGCCTCAAGTTTTCCTTCTTTTAAGGTAACTCAACTTTTCCTACTCTACTCATATTTTAGATTTTTGAGTCGGCATTGACTTTACAAACTTTTTATTGTGAGACCCAAACTCGATCATCAAGAAGAGCTGGGTTTACAGGGTATCTAGGGTCTAACCTTTTAACATTTTATTTTTAAATAAAAATTTGATTTTGAATATACATTTAAAATAATTCCAAGATATTTAATATGTTAGACATCAGCTACAATAAAAAAAATTCAGGAAACATCATATATTTTAATTTGAATAAAATGATATAATATTTTTATTTCAAATTTTAGTTATCAATAATTCAACTAAAATCTTTAACCCCAAAAAAATTGCGACCATTGGGCTACTGTCCATTCTCGGACAAGTGGGTTGGACTTTTTACTTTTTAGGGTCCATGGGCTGGACATTTTAATGGCGGACAACAACTCCACGCAAAATCGTAGTGGAAAACTACCGGAGCTCGCCGTAGTTCAATGGATTTGGAGAAAGATCTATTCGGCGACTACGAAGACGGTGACGAGGAGAAGGAGGATCACGGCGAGAACGGCGGCGGGACCCGCCCGTCGCCGTCCGGCTCGCCGTCCCGTTCATCGTCCTCGTCCAGCTCCTCCTCCGCCGCCTCATCATCCCGGACTTCTTCCCGCGCTTCGTCATCCTCCTCTTCCGGCGGGAGCGTGAACAGCGGAGAAGAGGAGGAAGGGGACGAAGCTGAGGGGCAGAGCACTCGTCACGATCTCAACGCAGTCAGCGGTTATGGAGAAGAGGAGGACGCCCGGGACCTGTTCGGCTCGGATAACGAAGATTACGTAAATACCCCTGCGGTCAGCCCTTTCGTTGTCCCCGGTACTCTGTCCGAGACGCTGTCGAGGAAATGCGTTGCTTTGCAGGAGGTAAATGCTGATGATCTCGCCGCGCTACTTTGTTCTGATTGGCAACAGTTGGTTGTTTTTATTTTTCAGAATTCTTTTATAAGTTTTTTAGTGCAAATTGTCTTCCAGTCCAGTCATTGGAATATTCTCAAATTAATAATGTTTTCCCTAATAATACCTGTGCTTCTGTAGAATACAAATTAGAACCGGCCCATTATCTGAAGTTTCTTGTATACCATCGGGCCCGTTTTCAAATATTTATTTAGTTTACTTGTAGATTTTACGATACATCGAAGGGTTCAGCGAGTTTTCATTGTAGCAAATCTTATCTGAGAAGGTCAAAGTGCCAAAATCAAAGCACAAAATGTGTCAAATTAAAATCCCATGCATGCAAGTTAATCCCCCCCATATCAACTTAAATACTGTCAGCTTAAGCCTTTGAAACCGCCAAGTTTACTTTGTATTATCAACAGCAGGATGCTTCCTAACGAAAGCTAAGCAAATGGACACGGTGTTGGCTTCTGCTATATAATATAAAAAATTTGGGACCCTTTAACCATATCATAAAATTAAATCGATTTCGTTAATTAACGATCTATGGCCTCACAAATAGTTTATAGGCTAATCGTGCCTCCGACAGTTAACCTGCACTTGCAATTGCTCGCAGAAGTAGTTGTTAATCCTAGTGCGTCTCGTTGTGATCTCTTGGATCCGATTCCTCTTTTGCTGTCAACCATCCTCGCACTTGTAACTTGTTTCGTGCTGCTCATGCTCGCCCATTGTTGTGGGGAAAATGTAACAGGGGTGTCAAGGACGATCTCTTGACGGCTTGAAGGCTCGTCTCAAGGTCGGCGCCCAACGGAAACAAAAGCGATCGAACGATCACCACTTCCTAACCGAAGTTAAGCTTCTATAACCAGGCTCTAATGCCCGGCCGACCAAGCGCTAATGCTCGGCTAAAGACTAAGATACAAAAAAGAAGCTTAGAGCTTTGATATAAGATTTGTGTGGTTGATTGATTGATGATCAATGTCTCCCTCGGATGTCCTTTGTATAGGCGAAAGACTCCATCTCCCCCTTATACTCGGACTCTCCCTCCCACTTGCACTAGAACTCCGTCTTCTCCTTGCACTTGGACTCTTCCAATGCCTATCTTCGGGAACGCTTATCCTTATCTTGAGCCGGAATCATTCTTATCGCCTAATTTGCCGGGTTTATCTCCTCCTGTGAATTCGGAGCTCGAGTTTATCTCCTTCAACCGCGTTCGGTCTCATAGCTCTCCTGGTCCCTTGCCTAGCTCTTCGCACCCTCCTGAGGCAAGCTCACTCTTTGAACCTCCCCTAGGCGAGGTGAGCTCTTAATACTCCCTTAGGCAAGGTGAGCTCTTTAGCATCTCCCTTAGGTAAGGTAAGCTCTTAACACCTATTTTTACTTCCTTAGGTGAGGCGAGTCTTTAACACTCCCTTTAAGGGAAGTAGGCTCTTGACACCTCGCTTAGGCGAGGTAAGCTCTTTACACCTCCCCTAGGCGAGGTAGGCTCTTGACACCTCGCTTAGGCGAGGTACGCTCTTTGCATCTCTCTTATGGAAGGCATCTTCAAACACCCTCTTTTAGGCTTCTTCACATACCCTCCTTACGGAAAGCATCTTCACACACCTTCCTTACGGAAGGCATCTTAAGTCTAAGTAAAAACCCCCCTTCGAAGGGCATGCTTTAGGAAGACACCTTATAGAAGGCGAAATACCCCTTTTAGTCATTTCACTTCTTACAGGTGGAAGTCTTTTCACCTCTTGTAGAAGAGGCCATTTCACTTCTTGTGGGCAAAGGTTATTTTGCCTCTTGTAGGTGAAGGTTATTTCACCTCTTGTAAGCAAAGGTCTTTTTCAAAGTCTCTAGGGAGTCATTCACTGATGAATATGGGCCAGCTTCCCTCCTCTGAGTGAAGTAATATCTCTTTCAAGGGGTCCCTCACTTCGGCCTTAGCATCATCTAATTTGCTTGGGGCCGGATGAAGGTTGTTTATCTTCAGTGTTTCCATGGGGTCTTGGCCGTCGTCTTCAAAGACAAATTCGGCCACTTCATACTGCACAAGGCATAGACCTCCAACCGCCTTGTATGTTCTTCTTCTCTTTCTTTAGTCTCAAAAGGTAAGCCTAAAGGCTTGCCTTTTGGGTATGACTTCTGGGGGTTGATCGGGTAAAGGAATCTCTCGTTCAACTGAGCTCACATAGCCGACAACTCGTCCATCCTTATTGCATTGTACGAGTGTGGTTAGTATAATAGACCCATTATAGAAGGCTGCCTCCACACAGTTCGTGGTCACCTGAAATGGATTTTTATCTACCGCTACTACCTCCACCTTCCCACTAGGCATCCATTGAATCAGGAATTAGTGGAGAGAGGATAGAATGACTTGGCTTGAGTAGATCCAATCCCTTTCAAGAAGGTCGTTATAAGATGTATTGGCCTCAATCATATAGAAGGGGACTTCATGAATTACAGACCCTACTATAACCTCGGCAATAAACACCCCCAAAGGTCGAGTGACTTTGCCCGCAAAGTCGGTCATCATCATATCCGTTGGGCCCAACTTCTCATTTTGCTTCTATAACTTCTTGAGAAGTGTATAAGGGATAATATTCACAACTGCCCCATTGCCAATAAGGATCCTGTTAATAGGTTTACCAAAGAAATGGGCTGAGATGTACAACGGCCTAAGGTGTTCACATATCTTCTTAGTTGGCCTGGCTATCATCACAGTATTATTGAACTCTTCTACCGTTGGGACTGCTAAAGCCTTGTCTCCAATCTCTAGCTCTACGAAGTGCTCCTCGATCACATTCTCATCAAAGTAGCTAGGTTGTCCCTCTTTTGGACCAAACTTGGCCGGCAAGGTGAAGACCATGTTGATCTCCAAGTCTTGCTCTTATTCGCTTAGATTGGCTTTACTCACTTTGAGTGCCAGCCTCTCCTCTTCTTGATCTTCTTCTATGCATTCCTTTATTCGCATCCTCGTGTATTCTTCTTCAGTGAGGGGAGCATCATACAACTCTTCCTTGTCTTTTTCATCTATACTAGGTAGACTTATCTTATCTTCTTCATCTATCTCGGGAAAGGTATGTAGTCTCAGCTTTTCAGAGTCCCCCATCTGAAGCGTACAGCTTGTAACTGCCTTCTTCTCACCCTTTTTAGCAGATGGTTCTTCAGTTAGATAACCATCAGAAGGGCCTTTGGCCTTATTTTTGGGCATCCACCTCTTCATCTTTAGACACTTTCGATCTATGTGTCGATCCTCTCCTCTAAGAGATTCTTCTTTGCTCGATCCTTTGTATTGGTCTTCTCTCGTAAGGGATCTTCTCTTGTTTACCCTTTTGTCTGGTGTTCTTCTATCACCAGGTCTTGACATCTTGCCTTTATCAAGGTCCATGACATTACCTTGGATTTTCTGGCTTTGCTTGATGGCCGTGTTATATCGCACTATGGGCAAGCTCAGGAGAGCCTCTTATTCCCGGAGTTTAGCCTTGTGGTCTTCTAGCAACCTCTCAAGGTCCTTCATGATCTGTCTTTGTACTTGGACCTTCCTTTTCAGACATTGCTTTTGATTCCTTGTGAGGATCTCTGGTAGGAAAGTAGCTAGCAAGGGTCTTTTTTCTCCTAGTCGGTTGAAGACACTTTACCTCATGCTTGTGCTCTCTTTGAGGTCGGTCACGATATGGGGATGAGACCTCCATTTATCTTTTATAGGGTGCCAAAGAGACTTTAGATGCCTACATTACCCCCGAATATCTTTTTCATACCCTCAATAACCTCTTGCCCCCCGAGTTCAGAGGGGGGTCTCTTCTCTGCTAATCATCTAAAGACACTTTGTCTTGCCTTCGTGCCTTCTTGGAGGTCAATTTTAACATAAGAGTGAGACCTCTATCTACCCTCCGTATGGTGCCTAGGTAATTTAGAAGGACTCCTCTGCCCCTCGGGTATCTTCTTCATGTCCTCTACTACCTCTTGCGCCTTTTGTTCAGACGCAGGTCTCTTCTCTCCTAGTTGACCAAAGACACTTTGCCTTGCATTCGTGCTTCCTTGGAGATTGACCTTAATATGAGGGTGAGACCTCCATCTGCCTTCTGTTGGGTATCTTGATAACTTGGAACATCTCTTCTGCCCCCCAGATGTCTTCCTTAAGCCTTCAAGAGCCTCTTGCAATCTCCTTGAACCTCTGGGAGGACTTCTCTCTTCAAGCACCTCCATTAGGTCTTCTGATTGCCCTCTCCTAACAAAATCTCCTATGTCTTTAACATCTTGTCTTTGGTGTGTATTTCGTAGGTCTTCTAGAGGTAATATACTTTGGCCTTGTTTATCAATTTCTTTATCCTTCTTCAGGCTCACTATTCCAATTTGAGCCACGAATGAGGTCGGTTGTGGTACTTTTTCATATTTTTGATCTCCTTTGATCTCGATTTGCTCTATTTAGGCAGACTTCACTTTATTCTTTGCCGTTAGTAGCTTCCTCATTTCTTCTATCATTTCCTCCTTTGTTTGCCTTATTATTTGCCTTATGTTGGCATCAACACCTTCGGCCATAGAGGTAAAATTAGACAACTCCCAAAGAGGGATATTAGATAACTCCCCAGGAGGGATTGTATTGGTTGACTCTTTCGAGGGAGCCGTATGGCTCGGCTCCTTGAAAAAGACCGTATTAAAAGTGATGTTCCTTCTTATGCTTATTTGAGTGTTAGGAGACATGGTCCGCTCCCATGAGGATATGCTCATTTGAGTACTAGGAGATATGGCTCGCTCCCATGGGGGTATGCTCGTTTGAGCACTAGGAGATATGGCCCGCTCCTATGGGGGTATGCTCATTTAAGCACTAGGAGATATGGCCCGCTTCCATGGGGATACCGTATTGATTAAATTCCTCGGCTCTTTGGGGAGAGACGCCTTAGTCGTATTCTTCTCAATAAGGTGTTGAGAAGAGGGTGGTATGTTATTCTTGGTCATCTTGCTGGAATAGATTCGCCTCCTTCTCTAGACGTCCTCCTAGTCTCACCGAGCGTGCCAAAAAACTATTGTGGGGAAAATGTAACAGGGGTGTCAAGGACGATCTCTTGACGGCTTGAAGGCTCGTCTCAAGGTCGGCGCCCAACAGAAACAAAAGCGATCGAATGATCACCACTACCTAACCGAAGCTAAGCTTCTATAACTAGGCTCTAATGCCCGGCCGACCAAGCGTTAATGCTCGGCTGAAGACTAAGATACAAAAAAGAAGCTTTGAGCTTTGATATAAGATTTATGTGGTTGATTGATTGATGATTAATGTCTCTCTCAGATGTCCTTTATATAGGTAAAAGACTCCATCTCCCCCTTGTACTCGGACTCTCCCTCCCACTTACACTAGAACTCCGTCTTCTCCTTGTACTCAGACTCTTCCAATGCCTATCTTCGGGAACACTTATCCTTATCTTGAGCTGGAACCATTCTTATCGCCTAATTTGCTGGGCTTATCTCCTCCTGTGAATTCGGAGCTCGAGTTTATCTCCTTCAACCGCGTTTGGTCTCATAGCTCTCCTGGTCCCTTGCCTAGCTCTTCGCACCCTCCTGAGGCAAGCTCACTCTTTGAACCTCCCCTAGGCGAGGTGAGCTCTTAATACTCCCTTAGGCAAGGTGGGCTCTTTAGCATCTCCCGTTAGGTAAGGTAAGCTCTTAATACCTATTTTCACTTCCTTAGGTGAGGCGAGTCTTTAACACTCCCTTTAAGTGAAGTAGGCTCTTGACACCTCGCTTAGGCGAGATAAGCTCTTTACACCTCCCCTAGGCGAGGTAGGCTCTTGACACCTCGCTTAGGCGAGGTACGCTCTTTGCACCTCTCTTACGGAAGGCACCTTCAAACACTTTCTTTTAGGCTTCTTCACATACCCTCCTTACGGAAAGCATCTTCACACACCCTCCTTACGGAAGACATCTTAAGTCTAAGTAAAAACCCCCTTCAAAGGGCATGCTTTAGGAAGACACCTTATAGAAGGCGAAATACCCCTTTTAGTCACTCTTGAAAGGAAAAGAACTTCGAGAAGTCATTTCTCCCCTTATGGAAGACGCGTACGAACACCCCCCTTCAAAGGGGTAAAATGTCCTTTTTGGTCGCCTTTGGAAGATAAGGTGCTTACGGAAGTCACTCCTTACAAGGTGACAAAGTTTCCACTTCGGTCACTTAAGGGAGATAAAGTACTTTAAGAAGCCGCTTTCACCCTTCTTTAAGCACCTTTCTTCAAGCACCCTTCTTTAAGCACCCTTCTCTAGGCACCCTTCTCTAGGCACCCTTTTTAAGCAACCTTCTCCAAACACTCTTCTTTGAGCACCCTTCTTTAAGCACCCTTCATGAAGGCAAAGATTTCCCATAGTACCCTTCACAAGGACAAGTGCTTCAAGAAGTACCAAAAGTGATCACTTTCAAAAGGTAAAATTACCATAACACCACTGTGAGAAGGCAAATTATTTTTATGCTCTAACACCCATCAGTTTCGTTTTGAGGGACCCAGGTTCCCTCTCTCGTTGGTGTTTTCTCTGATCGCCTCGGTTTGCCTGCCCCTGAACTTGTTCTGGATGGTGCATGCCGCGGTTTTGCTGCTCCCTCAATTGCTTCCAAGAGCTTGGATCTTATCGAAAGCGTTGTTCGTGTGCCTTAGACGAGCAGTAGAAGCCGTCGAGGAGGAACATCCACCCGACGAGATAGAGGTTCGAATTATCTGACCCAAACTGGATCACCCGGTTGATACTCGGCCATGATCATTGCAGTCTGCAATAGACGGGGTTTATGTCTATTCATGTGCAGGGGTATAACAACATGATGTAGTTTTACAATTCAATATTTGTCTTTTTACATTGAAGTTATTGACTTTAAACTTTTATCCATTCCATTTCAAGAAATCCAGTTTAAACATTTCGGCTTCGCTAACCAAACTTTTCCTCAAATCCAATCTTATTACCACATTTTATTACGGTCCGGTTCTAAAGTACAAATCATAATTTTTTAGACAAACGGTATCGTTTTTACACCTACGTGAACTACCACATAGTAATATTTTGGATTAGTCATTGACGGCATGGCGATAAGTAAATTATAAAATTAATACCGAACTTATTTAGACTTATTCATCTTCTCAATCTCATCACTTCCTCTTCTCCTTTCCCACCCTTCTTCTCAACCTCTATAGCATGGGGCCACTAGCTTCAAATTGCTCACAATCCTTGCTAGATCTAGCTCCATCAACATGGCCCCTGAATCCTTTGGTGACTTGATTAAAATAACAAACTAAACAAAGAAAGTAAAAAGGGGAGATTTGTGAATGACTGGAAACAAGCTAAACTAAGAAAAAGAAAATAAATATATGCAAAACTAATGAAAAACAAACGTTAGATTCAATTACTCAAAACCTTGATACATACAAACTAGCCTTACTTATTCCTAATTAATTAGTTTGGTAACTTTCGTTCCTCGCTGAATTAACTTTACTCCTAGTTCAATTCCTAACTGCAAACGCTAATCAGAAATCGATGGCATAAGAGCTCTATAATAAATTCACGACCACAAATTATTCAAGAACAATATTAAGAACAAGAAATAAGTAAATACTAAAATGAATAAGATGAATAAAGCAAGATCCTCACTACCATGGGTTTCTCCCTCAAATCCACCAAAGGTATTGGTTCCTCATAGCAAAATAACCTAATCTACGGAATAAAAGTATGATGAATCGAGAAGATAAGAGAATTATGCCTAAAGCTACTAGGGTCATATAACCCTTCTAAACCTAAAAAAACTAAAAGGGTCGTCCTAAAGAATCCTAACTTTGCAGGAACTGAATTTCCAATTTTGCCCCAAATATTCGCCAAATAAAATCTGTTAGATTAGTGTTCAGTATTTTGGCCATAAAATACTCTTCTATACTTCGATTTATGCGTTCTTTAGATCCAAGAAAAGAGAAAAGAAAGATATTCAATTGTTTGTCAAATAGATGCTTCCAAATTTTGCTCCCAAACTGACCAAAATATCCCTCCAAGGCAGCTGCCCTTCTAGACTCTTCCTTCATGTATAATTTCCTTACCAAAATTGCTTCTTTTCCTATAAATTAGCACAAAGAGCCCATTAGTTACCTAAAACTCAAAAAGATAACTAAAACAATATGAAACTAAAGACAAAAGTACAAAATCACATTTAAAATCATATACGTTGAATGTGTGTTTTAGACGCACTTCACTATGATCGACGACAGGGACTAAGGAGAGGGGCTTGGAGGGGATGGGAGTTTGGATTGGAGGAAGGGGGCCCAAACCTACCACCTAGACATTGGCTGTTGGCGATTAGCAAGAGTAGGCTCCCCTCGCTTGTGTGGCTGAAAAGTGTCTAGGTGTCTTCCCTTTTCCTGTGGTTAGAGTATGGCTAGTGGTCGGGGGAGGCTGCAGGAATTGAGGAGAGGGGCTTGAAGGAGGTGGGAGGTTGGATTAGAGGGAGGGGGTGAGGAGGAGATAGAGGACGGAGGGCCCAAACCCACCACCTGGATGCTGGCCACGGGATTAGGCTCCTTTCGCTTGTATGACTGACAAGTGCTGAGGCATCCTCCTTGTTCTAGTAGTCAAAGTATGGTCAGTGATCGGAGGGAGGCAACATGAATCGAGGAGGGGGCTTAAAGGGGGTGGAAGGTTGGATTGGAGGGAGGGGGATAAGTAGGAGACAGAGGACGGGAGGCCCAAACCCACCACCTAGAACACTAGCTATGCGCGAGCCTGGGGAATAGGCTCCCTTCGCTTATGTGATTGACAAGTGCTAAGGCGTCTTCCCTATTCTAGTGGAGTACGACCAGTGGTCAGAGAGGATGCCAGAGATCTCTCAGAAGGTGATCTAGAGACCATGCCTCAAAAGGACCTCATAGAAGATGAGGTAGATTTGAGATATTTCAAAATTTTGGTATTAATTTGACAATCTATCAATCTCAATATAGAATCACTACCATGTAGCACCACCTAAGCGTCAAAACGATATTGTTTTGAAAAATATTCGTGAACTGAACTTGGGACGAAATAAAAATTTTGTTATAAGTTAGACTTTTTTTACGGTTCAAAAATTATATATTATCTAAGTGATAATAAAAAAATTAGAGAATATCTAATTGCACTTTTATATTAAAGAAGTTCACATCTGATACTAGACTAAAAAATTCTTCCCATAACGTTTCTTTCCCAACATTTTTTACGGCTTAAGTTTGGCCTCTAAAATTTTATTCTTGGCCTCAAGTTTTCCTTTTATTAAGGTAACTCAACTTTTCTTACTCTAATAATATTTCAGATTTTGGAGTCCGCATTTACTAGACAAACTTTTTATTGTGGAATTTTTTTTGTTTGGTGTTATTATTTCCCAAAAATTATCAAAATGGTACCTAAAAATTAAAATTACTAAAAAAGTGTGCAGGTGGTTTGGCCAAATTAAATTATGGGTAAAAAACCTGGAGATACCGGATTACAAGTTTTTTTTTACCCGTAATAAGTTTATTACGGATTTTTTTGGTCAACCATATTACGCGTAAAAACTCGTCATACAGTCCTAAAAGTGGTTTTTTACCCGTATTATAGTAGATCTCAAAAAGTTATGCAAATCCAAAAAAAATTTCTCGAATCAGACATCTGAACATCAAGATATTGCTCTTCAAATTTATTTTACATAATCTCTCAATTTAAATTTTAAAATTTTGAAAAAAACAAAAAAAATATATCTCAATTTGAATTTTTTTAGATTTTATAAAAAAGTAAAAAAATATAAAAAAGGAAACAAATCATCTTTTGTTCATACCGGATAGTCTAGACCAGATGGTTGTCTTTTCTGGTCTCTTGGTTTCTATTTTTCAAAAAATTCTAAAAACTTCAAATTCTTTTTGTAAAATTAACATAAGACGGTTTTATTTTCTCGTTTCTTTTTTTAATTTTTGTATTTTTTAAAAAAATTAAAAAATTCAAATTGAGAGATTATGTAAAGAAAAAACTTTAAAAAGAATTATCTTGGTGATTGGATGTTCAATTCAAGAAATTTTTTTAATGCGCATAACTTTTCGAGATCTACCATAATAAGGGTAAAAATCTATTTTTAGGACTGAATGATGGGTCTTTTACCCATTTTACGGATTACAGGTTTTTTATCTATAATTTGATTGACAAAAAAATCCGTAATCTGGTTCACCGGTTAAAAAACCATAATCTGGACCAAATTATTGATTTTTAACCCAGATTGGTGACGTGGATAATGTTTTGAGAAAATTTTTTAGGTACTAAATTGATAATTCTTCGTGAATAGTAGCACCAAACAAAAAAAATTCTTAAGACCCAAACCCGATTACGGATAAAAATAATTTCAAAATAAACATTTAATTTTGAATGTAAATTTAAAATAATTTCAAAATATTTAATGCGTTAGACATAAGTACGATAAAAAAAATTCAAAAACATAATATATTATTAATTTAAATAAATGATATAATATTTTTATTTCAAATTTTAGTTATCAATAATTCAACTAATGAAAAATAAGAATATCGATTTTTAATCCTTCTCAATATCATCCAAGTTACTTTTATGACCATATTCAATTGATATTCACTTACGAGATCATAGCAAAATTGTTGAATGTGATCGATTTAAGGCATAAAATTTAAAGATAGCTAAATCATACTTCAAAACATGAACTTATCCTACCCTATATCTAGTCAAATTTAATATACTTGTGTCTTCCCTAATTGCAAAAGTCATGACAGTGAAACCAAACATAATCAATTCTTGTCCCAAATATGCCAAGTTCCGGCGATTCTTAAGTTCTTCGGCGATTCCATCACTAGAGATTATTGCGTCTCTCAATTTAACTAATTCCATTTAACATTTAACTAATTCTACTGAGTGTGACATATGAGCACCTAGTCCATGTATCGCGGTCAAAGGATGCCTTTTTATAGTCTTTTTTTTTCCTTCCTGTTAATCGTTATTTTTTTATATCTATTTCTAGTTTAACTTATCAAATTTTTGATACTTTAGAAGATTTTATTATTCCTTTCTTTTTCAAATATGAATTTTTGATCTCTTAAAAAGAAAATATGATCTATTATCATCTTACTTATCAAATATTAGTTGTTATAGTCTTTATTTAGTAAGCTTCCTTCTATGTTTTTTTCTCTGGCTCAAGCCCAAAAGACCTACCTAGCCGAACTTTTTGAGAAGGAACCTGTCTTGACGGCAATGGCTGAGCCAGAAAGCTTAAGAAGGGTCAATTTTTAAAAATTTTAATATTTAATTTTAATTTAATGGAAATATATAGTAAAAAATATACTAATTACCAAATAAAAAAAAATTAAGTGGGGGCAATTGCCCCTACTCCTTCTGACGTGGCTACGCCCCTGCTTGACAGACGTGGTAGAAAGTTTTCCTATTAATATGTCTTGAAGTTGACGTCTTTCGAGCAAACACCCCAATCCTTTATTCCTTAATCCCATCTTAACTCAATGACGTCTTCCGAGCAACCTCTTAATCCTTTTTTCCTTCCAAATACAAATCCCAGCAAACGAATACATAATTTTTTAAGACTTAGTTTTATCTGTAAGTTTATCAAATTTTAGTTTTAGTGAGAACATACATTAAAAAATTGTAACTAGCTATAAAATAATTAATGGATGTTAATCCGAGCTTTTATATGTGGCTCCCCCCACAGTCATTTGCCTTTCTTGACCAAGGCCAGCATATTTTTTAATGTGTTGAAAAATGTTTTTCCTATAAATATGTCTTGTTATTAACATCTTCCAAGCAATCCTTTCAATTCTTTCTTTTCCACATCCAAATACCAAGACCAGCCTTACTCCACAAACGATGTCCTCCGTTAAAGATTACAGCTTCATCCTGCTTCCAACAATAAACATATACCTGCAACTCCTGGCCACACCATCACCACCACCCACTATTAGTACGATCTGTATCCCACTCGTGCCGGATCCATCGTCACTTGTGCTGGTAACCACCCTTACACTTGTCTGTAGCTCCATCTTGCTCCTGCTCACCCGTAAGTTCCACCCGGGACCTCCGGGCTGCTTCTCCTCACTTCCATGCTGGCTCATTTGTCTCCTATCCGCTGTTTGCTTGCCGGTCAAGTTATTCTGGATGGTCTATCTCGTTGCCCTCATGCTTCCTACATCGCCTCCAAGCTTGTGGATCACTCTCTTGAGACGTATTGTCTCGTTTCTAACCGAGGTCGTTGCTGCCATTTCTCCTGGGGACGAGGTAGTGGTTCGGATCGATTAAAGCTTTCAACGAGTTAAGATGATCATCAACCGGGGACACCAAAATTTCGACGCTCTGCATATGGTTTTCCACTTCTTCAATAGAATTATGTCACATAATTTATGTATTCTGTTCACAAAAAAGTTCACTGTATTATAATATTTTTTGGCCAAATGTCATAAAGTTTTGTTTTGTCTGTTTATGATAGATGTATTATAAATTCATATTTATAGTGACAAAAAAGTATAGATAAATAGAAATGACTATGGTCAAAAAGATGGAAAACTACATAGTACTAAGAAAAGTTTCCCTATAATAAAACCTATGTATATAATATATAAGTTACTTGAAGGAGCAATATTGCATACAGATATTATACATGGAATTATTTGTAATGTTTGGGTTAGCCTTAAACCCTAGGGGTGCCTTTATACGTAACTTGTTGGATGTGCTTTGATTATTTGGTCAACTTCTGAATTAAACCAGATTTGACCTTGGAGAAAATCATTAGTTGAAGAATTTCGATATATTAAACATGTACATCCAATTATCCGATGTATTGATATTGGCACAAATTCATTTTCAATTTCTTAATCTTCTCTATTTGTTCCCGTAAAATAAGTCAAAACACGAAATTATCCTAATAATGCACGGTACTAAAATCTTTAACCCCAAAAAAATTGCGACCATTGGGCTACTGTCCATTCTCGGACAAGTGGGTTGGACTTTTTAAGGTCCATGGGCTGGACATTTTAATGGCGGACAACAACTCCACGCAAAATCGAATCTTTATTTTTCTCGTAAGAAGAAATAGAAACAGAAAATAAATAAATAAAAAAAGCTCAATCGTCCCCAACCCGCAAATTATTTGTTTCTAGTGGTAGTGGAAAACTCCCAGAGCTCGCCGTAGTTCGATGGATTTGGAGAAAGATCTATTCGGCGATTACGAAGACGGTGACGAGGAGGAGGAGGATCACCGCGAGAACGGCGGCGGGACCCGTCCTTCGCCGTCCGGCTCGCCGTCCCGTTCATCGTCCTCGTCCAGCTCCTCCTCCGCCGCCTCATCATCTCGGTCTTCCTCCCGCGCTTCGTCGTCCTCCTCCTCCGGCGGGAGCGTGAACAGCGGAGAAGAGGAGGAAGGGGACGAAGCTGAGGGGCAGAGCAGTCTTCACGATCTCAACGCGGGCAGCGGTTACGGAGGAGAGGAGGATGCCCGGGACCTGTTCGGCTCGGATAACGAAGATTACGTAAATACCCCTGCGGTTAGCCCTTTCGTTGTCCCCGGTACTCTACTATTCCCTACTCGCTCAATTAATTGGATAATTTTTTCTAGTCTGTTGAGGTTAGGTTTGCATTTCTTGGAATTTTTCAGTGTTACCTGCTGTAAGGAGTACGAACAATCCGGGGAGAGGGGGCGCAGGGCGGGGAGGTGGTCGGTGGCAGAACGGTAGAGGAAATGGCCTGCTTCCCCGGCCGGGGTATCCTCCTCGTCAGGGGTTTGGCTATGGTCCTAAGTTTGGTAATGGTCATCCTCGTGATGAGCGGTTTATATCCGAGTTGAAGTTGAACAAGAGTGAAGAGACGCTGTCAAGGAAATGCGTTGCTTTCCAGGAGGTAAATGCTGCTACTTTGTTCTTATTGGCAACAGTTGGTTGTCTGCACTAAAACTGTATATTCCGGTTCTTGATTCTGCAGCCTTGCGAACTTGCCTGCTATAGCCGTGTAGATGGTGGAGCGGTTTACTTTGACGATCGCAGTGTGGTAAGTTTTCACTGTGCACGTCTACAAAGTTGTTATTCATACAATATTCTGCCCTGCGTGCTGTTTCATGTGCTTGT
This sequence comes from Hypericum perforatum, assembly GCA_012979155.1. Classification (NCBI taxonomy): domain Eukaryota; kingdom Viridiplantae; phylum Streptophyta; class Magnoliopsida; order Malpighiales; family Hypericaceae; genus Hypericum; species Hypericum perforatum. Next base: position 217,308 of record SOPF01027807.1, read on the forward strand.
TGTGTCATATTTCTGTTTCAACAGAGACTTTTCAAGCGTCAAGTTGCCGAAGATGTTGGAGCCGATTTGAATCAAGGATTTGATACCTTTACCCCGAAAAAGGGTATGTGCTTTATACTGGTGAAAACTTTAACTGTTACTCGGTAGTTATGCTTTTAATGGGATAGCAAAATAAATTTATTTGGATTACTCGTTCCTTAGGGTAGACTTTCTAAAAGTTTGTTTATGGTAACAATTAAAACTTCTATTTCATCGCAGACCTGGGATCTGATGGCTTTGGGGACCTACTAGCCTGCATAAGGGACAAAAGCATACCGCTCCAGAACATGCATTTTGTGGTAAGATTATCTTGTACCTTAGATGCCAAAATGCCTTCACGTTCCCTTGAAGCTGCTGAACTGAGATTTTATCTTCTTTTGTCCTTCCAGACATTTCGCAACAATCTTAATAAGGTAACTGTTATTTCCCATGATTCACTCCTTTATTTCTTTGGGTTGATTATGTGAAAATTTTCCTCCATAGGCAAAGATATTTCAGCATCTCAGCAGCTTCTTGTTCTCATGCAGATACTGGCAACTCCTTATATTCGACACGAGCCTTGGGAAATGGGGGTGCATAAAAAGAATGGGGTGGTTTATCTGGATGTGCATAAACTACCAGAAAGGCCACAAAGTGAATTGGAGCGTCGGAGGTACTAGACCCAACAAACTGAAGTTAGCCATGTCTTGGCTACTTATGGTTTATGATCTACTAGATTATTTCTAAGATTCACAAACCGAAATAAACTGATATTGTTATGCGAGGAATTCCTCCTGCAGATGCACCAAGACTTCTGTTCACTTAATAATATTCAAATGAACCAAAACCAAAGTAACAAGTCTGATAACATAGCGTTACTCACCAGGCTATCTCCGAGTTCGCATTTACCTACATCAGCAGCAGAGGCCTAAGAGAGAGATATTAGGGGCGTTATCTTTGTTCACAGCTTGTGCAAGTTTCTGGTTTAGTAGTTAAAGAAGTTTTTCGCATGTCGTGTTGTTACTGTTGTTCTTGTTGATTAAAGTTCCACTTTTTTTATATTTTGGTCGCGTTGCCTGTGCAGACTTCCTCTTTCTTTCTTTTGTATGTTTAGGTCTTCTCAATAATTTTTGTTGGCGTAGATGTTACTGGGGTTATTCATTTGAGCACCTAGCTACTGAAGATCTGGGGAGATCAGATGGAGAAGGTATACAGAATATTGATGCTAATGTCGAATATTGCGCTGTGATTAAAACAAAGTTGGGAGCTCATCGTATTCTGATGGGTGCTGAAATGGATTGCTATGATGCAACTGATGATGGACGGAGGTTTTATGTTGAATTGAAGACTAGTCGTGAGGTCAGCTAATTTCCTTTACATTTCCATGTCATCTTTGAACTCTATTTCTTACTTGATTTAGCTAATATTGGCAACCTGCTGTTGTGTCGCTGTCCTGCAGCTGGAATACCATACCGAAGAAAGATTTGAGAGGGAAAAGCTGCTCAAGTTTTGGGTACGTTTGCTTGCTTCTTGCATGTTACTTTTTCTGTTACTTAACCCGCTCTTAAGGGGAAATTTCCCCAAGTCACGTTTTAGAAATTATTAGAGCTTTTGCTCATTGTTCAGTTGTTTTCTACTTGCAGATCCAATCATTCTTAGCTGGGGTTCCTTACATAATAATTGGATTTAGGTAATGTTTAATTTTGTTTGCAACAAATTTTGTCTATCCCTTGAAGAACTTGGTACACCATTTATTCCATGCGTTTGCTGAAGTTTATTTTGTCCATTCTCGAGCTAAACAGGTTCATTTAGGGCATCCAATGATTCATTTGACCCTTGGTATTGGGATATTTCCTTGAGGTGGTGTAATTCTATACTTCTCATTTTATGCAGGGATGATACTGGGCGACTTGTACGTACGGAGAGATTAAGAACTAAAGACATAACTCAAAGAGTGAAAATGAAGAACTATTGGCAGGTCAGACTTACTTTCTTTTGCAATGACACAAGCTCCGTGGCATTTCTTCGAGTTGTATATTTTTATATGTTTGGCATGGTATGATCTAGTTAATGTTTCGAACTTATGAAATGCTTGTGAATTGGTTTGTGTCGGTTTCTTTTTCGCTTACCAAATCGGTGTGTTGGCAGGGTGGTGTATGTCTAGCATTTGCAGATGAGGTATTGTGCTGGTTGTATGGAACAGTCAAAGAGAGTGAGTTCCTTTACCTTCTTGCGCCATCTTACCACCTTACCGTAATTTAGATACCACGTGCAGACATCGATCATCCTGCAGACCTGCTGACTCTAATCAACTAGTGAGAGTCCTCTAACTAACTGTACCAGGCAGTCAGATGGTTAAATCCTTTTGCCTTTTGGTTTTGCTTCTACAGATGAAAACTACATACTGCAATACGCCCATCCTTTCACGCGCCTAGAGCTCTTGCAAGCCCAATCATGTCCGGATGCTATCACTAACCACGTTGAGCAGTTATCATAAAACATGGGACCTCCGGCGGTTACAAATCGCATCCCCAAGTCCGGGAGTCGGTACATTGATGATTCGGGGTTTTTCATGGAAACATCGAGATCGACAATGAACCGTGGTCGATGAACCCTGCCCGAAGCGGGTCAGACTGCAAAAATGTCGAGAGCTGTAGCTTATTGTACAAGTAACAAGTAAAGAGGAAGAGGAACCTTGTTGTACTAGTCATCTTCAACTCTGATATCACTGTATTACCTTTGTATAACTTGAATTAGATGGAAACCACCTGGTACTGGTATACTATCTGATGAAAAGGAAGAGCTGCCATGTCATCAGATTTTGATGACGTGGCTGGGCAACTTCGGGCAAATTCCCGTGGAACTAATTGATTTACTTGGATGTGATTTAATTCAATTGATGTTTTTAAATCACGTAGTACTTAAAAGTGATTTTTGCCAATATTACGTAGCACTTAAAAAGTGATTTTTGCCAATATTACATAGTACAAATGCAATGGAAAATCCACCAATATATTGATTTAATGTTTAATATTAAATATACAATTTATTTTAAACATGACAAAATCAAATATTATGTAATCTTCTATTCAAATGAGTGAATAATTTTATAAATTTTGTGAAAAATTTTATTTACACATTACATTTGATGAATTTTACAACACTTTACGAGTCATACTTATGACGTTTCGCAACTTAACCGGGTCGGTTGGTTCTGATAGCGGATAGCATATATAAACGTTATGGTGTTCTAACTTCTTCAAGAGAAGATGGAGACGGGAAGAGTAAAGGAAGATGCGATGGAGAAAATAACGGAGAGGCTTTCGTTAAAGGAAGGCCTCTACTTCCCTCGTTCCGTCCAACCAAACGCCGCCGTTCCCTCTCAACGCAAGTCCCTCCTCCTCGACCTCCTCTCCCGCGACGCCGCCGTTTTCCTCGGTAACCTCCTCCTCCTCCCCCAATCCCCCCTTCCCTCCTTTTCCTTCTTCTTACGAAACCCTAATTGATTTCAATTGTTTGATTAGAGCGGTACGGCGCCGAATTAACGTCGGAGGAGATAGGGGAGTTTGATGCGATGGAGGAGGATTACGAGGTGAGCTGGCACCTGAGGGAGCTGAGGAGCAAGATGAGCCCCAGCTCCGACGAGGTGAGGCGGAGGTCGGTTAGGGTTAAGAACCGGAGGCAGGCCTACCTGGAGAGGTTGGTGAGTGGCGGGAGTTACTTCTCTGAGGAGGCGATGCGGGAGAGGGAGCCGTACCTGCACCACGAGCTCGTTGGCAGGTTTCAGGACCAAACCGGCCGTGGGATGGCCCGCCCTGGGGAGAGGTGGTCTGAGACTTTGTTGCGGAGGTGTGAGGAGGCCGAGCTGATGGAGAAGATTAGGGTGGAGCAGCGGAGGATGGGGGTTGCTGAGCAGGATTTGGTTGGATTTGAGAGGGGCGGGGTGGAGGAGCAAGAGGAAGAAGAGGAGGAAGAGGAGGAGGAAGAAGAAGAAGAAGAAGATGAGGAGGAAGGCGAAAAGAAGGTGCATGGTGGTGCCCCATCTATCGAGGTACTTTTTATGTTGTCTTGGGTTGCAGTATAAGATTTTGCGTAATGTGTGTGTGTGAGTGAATAAGGTTTAGTTGCGGAATAGAGATATCCGAACCGAAAATTTATTGAGAGCTGGGCAATGAAATGTTTGATGATGATGTGTGAAGTGGAGAAAGATAAGATTTAGATGGTGAGATTGAATGTCATGGCATTTATATTATCTTCCCTCTCTGTCCGGCTTGCATTGTGTCCGATTTTGGCAGGTTGAAAGTGTGTGATATCACTTCAATTCCTCTTTATAAATTTCAGATTACCCAAAATTCGCAAGTGGTTTTGAAAAACAGAACTTTAGTTGCTTCAACTCGTTGTGTTGGGCATTTTTTTGGGGCTGTTCCTTTGTCTTCAATACATGCTGTATTGAGTTATTCATCTGATTGGAAACCTCCTCTCTGGTTCACCCATTGATGCTTCGAAAGTTCATGCTAATGTCCTACCAATCACGCTAAGTTGTGGAAGCCTCATTTCTCAAATTGGACCCGAAGGGACTGCCTATGTTGGAAGTTGCTAGCCTCACTTTGTAGTTTGTATTGATCCTATTACATATGTCAATAACCGTTCATTCCATTTATATATGATCATGCTCATCTCTACTGGATCCCCTCTCATCCTTATGTATTCTGCAGAAGTGTGCTGAGCATATTCAAATATTCAATTGTTATGCTGTGCCTCTTCAATTGGTTGTACCTATGACATTTTTTCCTTCTACCGATTTCAGATCTCTGACAAGAATGGTGGCACTCAACCTGGTCAATCTGAACGCGCCAATGGAAAAGCCTGTTCAGATGAAGATATGGTAGATAGGATGGACCAGTTTACATATGTTATGCACCAAAAATTCCTTGCTGGAGAAGATCACCAACATCTGGATTACTCGAAAATAGACGACGACGAGACATTGGATGATCACTGGCACCGGGAAGCCAACCTAGACGCAGAGGACAAGTATTTTGCTCAAGTTGAAGACTGATGAATCCAAACGCGCTTCTCTTTTACTAGGATCCGCTCTTGTATAGTATCCATAGACATTAGCAGCTTTTCTGAATGCTGATGCATTTTCTTTAATGATTTTGTACCGTTGGATCCGTAAAGATCAATCCGACCCTCTTTAAGTTTGTTGGAAAATTGGGTTAATAGTTAATACCCGACAAAGAGATGAGCCCAATACAAGTGAGTGTATTGGGTATTGGCCCAATGTATTTAATTAAAAGGAGAGTCATAATTAAATACAATAACTGTAATAAATGAGCAACTTTAAACAAGAATAAATGAAGGTCATCGTTTTGGGAGTTCGATACGAAGATTGTTAAGTAAACTTCGTATCGGCATAAAACACTTGAGAATAAACCAATTTTCGGGTGAATAAAAATTGGCTCAAAAGTGACATGGTTGAAGCCCAAAACATGGACTTTGATTATATGGGCTTTTCCACGTTATGAAAATGTGCATTATCACATTGGTTAGTTCACCATGTTTAGACAAATTTATAAGCAATTAGAAGTCTAGCACGTGTAAGCTATTAGTGGAAAAGAGGGAAGCTCATTGTGTGACGTCTGGGTCGGTTGGCTCGGCTCGGCTCGACACATACGCACGCGCTTGTGCAAGCGCCCTGTCCCGTCACTGGCTCGGGTGTAGGTGCGGGTGCATGAGTTTGTGAGAATTGTTCCAAGTTTCAGGGCCTTATCTTTTGGGAACTCGGCCAGACCTGTTGAAACGATTTCAAACTCTCAAGTCCAAAGAAAAGTCCAAAACTTATTAGGCTTGAGTCTAATAGGCCCGCCTTTTGGAAATTTCTTCGTATGATAGGTGGCCACGAATTTAAATTTTGAATTGTAAATTCGAGACAGTAAATATGAGTAATAGCGAGTTAATTGATGGTGGGGTTGACTGTTGGAGGGCCCAAGCTGCCTATAAAAGGAGCCTTCCTCCAGCATTCCAATTCATCTCAAGTTTACATTCTTTTTGAGCTCTCTACTTCTCCCTCTTAGTTGATAGTTTTTCTGTTCCTCATAAGTGTCAGAGTTCTAAGATTGTTAGATTCGAAAGGTGTTCAATAGTATTTTCTATTGTTCACGAGGTTGGGTGTTGTACCTTAGAAACTCTATTAACCACAGAGGTCTGAAATATATAGGCAGGTAATAAGAGTTTAAAGGCACGCGCTTGAACTATGACCTCATCTAGGATCTAAATCTGAAGTCTCCCACTGCTCTTTGAAGGTTTGCTTACACACTTAACTCTAAGTGTGATCGTGAGAATACTCTAAACTCTATTCTTGTGCTTATATATTTGCGAAGTTACATTTTGATATATATATATATATATGTATATATATAAAGTTTTTGCATAAAATGACTCAATTAAAATATCATGTTGCATTCTGACTAGTTCGATTTATCAGTAAAAAAATGCTCACCAATAACTGCGGTGGAGTATATTTTGAAGTACTTTCTTTCTTGGAAATGGTTAAAAGGGAAGTGATGCTTGGGAAAAATTATGCGATACTGAGCTAAGGGAAATGAATGTTGAGGTATGGAGCCTAAGGTCAAGTGAGGAAGCTGGGGGATGCTCGTAACACTCGAAATAGTACTCGATGTTTAAAGGATCGAAGATGAAGACGTTGAGATCAGAATGGCCCAAGCTGCCCCAAAAGCCTAGTGTTTTGCTTACGTCTATGTATACCTTGTTAAATCCTCCTTGTTGTGTAGTTGTTGTTGTCTCCATTGAGTTCTAGCTTCATTGTAAAGAGCTTAGAGCTCCATCTAGTGAATCCTCCTTTCCTGGCTTGGTACGTCCCCGGACGTAGCTCGATTGAGCGAACCGAGTTACCAAATTGTAAGTCTCTTCTCTTGCTCTTCTTTGGTCATTATTGTTTTGGCTTTCATCGATTGTAGGTTTGTTGTTTTGGGTTTGTTCGTTGGGCACACTCTAAAGGGTTCGATAATAGAATCCCAATAGTGAAGGTGAGGGGTAATGTCTTGACAAGGGATTTAAAAAGCATCGGTCTGATGGGTTAAAACATTGTTTTGAACTCGACACGTTGTTTATGATATTTCAAAGTCATTTACTTGGTACGTTGGTACTTGTATGTCATTGTTTTTATTAAGGGTAAATTACCCTCAGGCCCCTGAGTTTTGTACATTTTTGTGGTAGGGCCCCTAGATAATTTGAATTAGATATAAGGTCCCTAATTTATAATAAAATATTGGCCATAGGTCCCTAAATGATGTCAGCACAATTTTTTTTAATTTTTTGTCATAGAATTGACCAAAATACCCTTACATAAAAAATAAAAAAAATTCATCTTCATCTCTTTTTATCTTCAACCTTTGTTCCAACTTACGAATGATCCCAGGATACAAAACACAATTAAATACAAAACATAACCTTCACGTCCACCAGTCATGAACACCCAAACACCCAATCTAATTAAAACCCTAATCTAATTCCATTCACAAAATTGTCGAACACCCAATTTAATAAGAACCCTAATTTAACACCCAAACAATTAATTTCTAACATCAAACCCATGAGCAGAACAATTAATTTCTAACACTCGGTCAGCGCCGAGACCTCCGGAGGTGCCCTACAGGCCACCGACGCCAACAACGAGGAGGAGATCGATGACCCCGAGGACTTCGAGCCCCCACCCACTGCCATCCCCTTCTTCTGCCTCTTCGCCTACGCCGATTACCTCGACTGGATTTTTATGGTCGTCATCTTTGTCGCTACAGTCGCTCACACCGCCCTCGTTGTCTACCTCCACTACTTTGCCAAGGTCGTCGATGGCCTTCGCCCCGGCGCCACCCTTGGTGGGTTGCTATCTCAGCCCACACTCCGAGTTCGAGCACTCCTTATGAAGGCGGAGGACAAGGTGGAGCATGGACTCCTTCTGGATATTGTAGTCGACGAACGTCCACCCGTCTTCGAGCTACTTTCCGACGACATTGAATCCCCTCCTTGTCTTGGATTTTTGCCTTAACATTGAATCTGGGTTAGGTTGTTTTGGTGTCTCGTAATTTTGGGGATTTCCAAAGTTTGAATTTTTAAATTGGAGGTTTAGGATTTACAATTGGAAAGTTTGCAACGGGTGAATAAATATTTATTTTTAGTTTGTAATTTCAACTTTGGAATCTTTGTTTTTTAATTTTCTGGGTTTAATTTTTTTGGTGTTCATGGGTTTGATGTTCTTGGGTTTGATGTTCTTGATGTTCTTGTTTTCTAAAGGTTGAAGATAGAGATTTTTTTTAATTTTTTGTTTGAGAGTATTTTGGTCATTCTCGTGAAAAAAAAATCAAAAAATTGAATGGTGACATCAGCGAGGGACCTAATAACAATATTTCATTTAAAAGTAGGGGTCTTATATCTAATTCAAATTATACAGAGTTCTATCACAAAAAGGTACAAAACTCAGGGCGTGAGGATAATTTATCCTTTTGTTAATTAAATAAGCGTCAGTTGGAGACAACCTAGATGCATTGTGTGTGATTCCAAAAAAAAAAAGCTGCATTGTGTGACTAAATTATTATTAGTTGTATCCTACATGAACCAGCATCGTTGACCTCGCTTTTGTATTTTCTGTCTTGTCCCATACTGTCGGTTTCACCCTTTGGACTTTGTAATTGCCATCTTATATTAATTTTTGGTATTCGAAGTTTCATATCAAAAACAATATTCCCTTCTCCGATTTCGCTCTCCATACAACTACGATCTGAAAATTACTCTCTTCTCAGCTAGTTCAAGTGACGTTTGCCTACAAAACTGTCAGGTTTATGATGAAAAAAGAGAGGAAAAGATAAGAAATAGTGATGATTAGTATTCGTGGCCACTAAAACAGCCCGAGCTGCCAAACGGGTTGACTAATTCACTACGTTTATTGACTTGCACCATTGAAAATAATACATCTTGCAATGGACCATTTTGATTTTTTTTTATAGAATTGCACGATATCATTTTTCTCTCTGTCAACCTATTTTTTCCCTTTTTTAAGACTTTTCCATAATAGACAGCTAATGGATGATGGGCCAAAGCCCAGAAGACAGGAAAAAAATCAAAAATATCTTCGGAGCAAGAAAACAAACATACCGACGTGTTTTTATTTCTCCACCTGCCCGCAAAACCAGTAATACCAAAGTCGGTCCACGAGATTTCAAACTTTTCTGCTCTGTTTAAACAAATTGAGTAATATTTAGAATGTGACACAAATAATTATCTAGCTTTACCAATTACAAATTATTTTCATGGAATTACTTTGGATCCCCCATGTAAGAAACCCGTGAACTGTCATGGAATTAAACAACTGTGACACATTATCTTAAATAATTATGAAACATCATCAAATATTTAAATAAGTCTCTATCTAGAAAAAAAATATATTATCATATCTCATTTAAAAATTCAGACATATGAAGTCCGTTTAGAAAAATGATATTCAATCAATAATCATTTATAATCATTAAATTTTCTGTCAACATTTATTATCTTGTTAACGTTATAAAAAATGAATTTTTTTCCCAAATTTATCCATTCCATATAATTAACATTAAAATAATATGTAGTTGATTTTTTGAAAAGTAATATGTAGTTGATTGATAAAAGTATTTTGGTGGTACCAAGAAAAAATGCATAGAGTAAAATAAATTATAATAACTTAATTAAAAAATCGAAATACCGATATATATAAATATATATTTTAGAACATATGAAAAAAAAAAAGATTTATGTCCACGTAGCCAACCCACCCACTCACTCTTCGTCATCGCAATCGAAATCAAGCAGAAGCCAAGCCCTATTATTATTATTATTCACAATATCTTTTAACTCTCCCCCAACCCACCCCCACACATTACACGATAGTGACTTGCCCCTCTCTCTCTCTCTACCCGCGCCGAAGGGTCATTTCGGTAAATTCCCCCTCCCCGAAAAAAACCGCTTCCCGAAATCCCTAGCCCATGCCGTTCCCTTAGGACATAAACAACCCATAACGACGGGCGGAGAGGGGAGAGAAAGCGGCGGCGATGTACAAGGAGCGAGGGATGGGCGGGTCGAAGGCGGAGGCGGTGGGGCCCTCCGCCGATCGGAAGCGGATCAACGACGTCCTCGACAAGCAGCTCGAGCGATCCTTGCCGTCCACCTCCCGAATCAACGGCAAGGAGTTGCCCTCCCACCACTCCTCCTCTGCCGCCCTCCTCATCGGCAAGCAGCCGCCCCCCTCCGATCAGAAGGACCCTCTCTCTCGTACGAACAACGCCTCCGATGGTATACCCCCGCCGATTATATGTTTGTTTTGTGTTTGCTGTTACCTGATGGTTGCTGGTTCTTGTGGTGAGAGAAATTAGGGATTCTTTTGGGGGAATTGGCGGTTTCGCGTGTTAGTAGTTCGTAGTTTTGGTTGTTAGCTTTAGGTTTGTTTAGCGTATGAAGCTGTTTCAACTTTATGTGCCTTTGGTAACCTCTCATTTTGTGTTTGTTGTGTTAATTTGAAGCTGTGTATGAATCTTTGGGAATTCGTTAGTAGTTAGTGATGACTTTCTGCATTTCATAGTTGTATTTGAGTTTCGAGTTCCTGTTTTTACCAAGTGAATGTGGTTGCATTTACTGGTTTCTAGCTAAAAGGTAGTAATATCTCTGATTATGAGCATGAGCTTTTCGACTTTTTTGAGCTAAGCAATTGTTGGATGCACGCCCGTGTTTGTGTTCTTTATTGGCTATGGAAATGCTGAGCACAGCCTTGGTTTCCATGTCCTTTCTCAGACTGTTAAAGAGTCAACCGTAATAAGCATTTTTCCCAGGGTTTCCTTAGTGACGCAACATTGGTCCGAGTCTTTAGGATTTGGATGAAACAGTTGACGTGTCCGCTTCAGATAAAAACTCTATATCACAAAAATCTCGCATTTCCAACCTGCTAGAGTTTCTAGATTCCTCTCCACGACTTTGCTTCATGCTGCCCGGGCTTTTTCCAAGTGATCTCATGTGTTCAATTATTCACTTAATTGGTTTCTTGTTTTTCCATACTAGTTTGGTTCGTATCGTAATACAGGAGATGACTCCTCCACTGGCTTATACTTTTTGTTCGTCCACTTTTTCTGGATAACTTATACAGTATGTGCTTCACTGGTGATTATGATGTATTATTAAGGACAAAGCTTCATTTTATTGGCTCTTGGTTGGACATTGCTTCTGTCATTTTATTTGGCCCTATATTTCTCTTTAAAATCCATTGCAATTCTGATTATAAATTCTACTTTTGCAATCAACTTATGATTTTATTCTTGGTGGCAAAAGAATCTGAAACAGACAGCGAAGAGTCAGATGTTAGTGGTTCTGATGGGGATGACACATCATGGATCTCATGGTTTTGCAATCTAAGGGGGAACGAATTTTTCTGCGAAGTTGATGATGATTATATACAAGATGATTTCAATCTATGCGGATTAAGCAGCCAAGTTCCATATTATGATTATGCTCTTGATCTGATTTTGGATGTGGAATCTTCTCATGGTAACGTTTCCTTTCTTGGGACTTAATTGCCACAAATTTCATTGTTTCTTGTTGAACCTAGACTACTAGTTCGATGTAATCATGAAATTCCTTAATCCCTTCAGTCATTTTATTTAGCCTGTCAATATCCAGCATTCATGGAGAACCCAACTTGTGGTTGGACAATGAGCTCTTCTAGTTTTGCCAATAACACCTGTCATCTTCTGGAACTGGAAATCCACGTGGAGGCATTTGTAGTTTAGTTGTTTATTTGATCCTTTCTTGCTATTGATTGGGATCGATAGGTGATATGTTTACAGAGGAACAAAACGAGTTGGTTGAATCGGCAGCCGAGATGCTTTATGGACTGATTCATGCTCGATACATCCTGACCAGCAAAGGGATGGCAGCCATGGTAAGCTGTTGCTGTGAAGCATGTTGGAAATTGTCATTCTTCTTGGATGAGAGATGGCTAATATTTGAAATTATGCAGTTGGACAAGTACAAGAACTTTGATTTTGGTAGATGCCCAAGAGTTTACTGCTGTGGGCAGCCCTGTCTTCCTGTTGGTCAATCTGATATTCCTCGATCAAGTACTGTTAAGATATGGTGTCCAAGATGCGAAGACATATACTACCCTCGCAGCAAATATCAAGGTAGTATCCTTTGCTACAGAAGAATTTGAATATAAGTCCGCCTTTGTTTTTTTCTCGGCTTACATATTTGATATTCTTGACTTTTTTCCCTGAAAACCCCTTTCTTTTCTCTTGAATTTTCTTTGCACCCCTCTCTCTCCTTGCACATGGGTAGATGCCAGAGGAGAGAGTGCATTGAGGAGAAAATGGTGCAAGTTTGATGTGTTGAAAGTACTGAAGAATGTTTATGCATGATTGCTACACATGGATGTTGATTTAGAATGTGATTGTCATGGTCACCTTGTTTGTGGAAAGTGTGTTGTTACTTGATTAATATGATATGGACCATAAAGGCTCTATTATGCTCCTTCCTTTAAGCAGCGTTCATCTCCTTAGAAAAATAAGCCTAGTCTGAATTTTATCTTGATCTTGGGCTCAGCTTTTGATGCGGTGGTTTCTTAAATGATCAGAGCTTGATTTCCATACATTTTTTGCATTACGTGTATTAATGGGGCATATTCACATGGGCTCCGTGGTTTTGATTGCATTGTTATTGCTGTGATGTAAGTGGTGCCCTATGATGGATTTTTCGGCACCACAGACTTTCAGCTATTTGCCGTTCGCCTTTCTTTCTGTTATATTTTTATGAGCTTCCTTAACTCTATCTAGACATCGATGGAGCATACTTTGGGACAACCTTCCCTCATCTGTTCTTGATGACGTATGCACACCTGAAGCCACAAAAGGCTTCACAGAATTATGTTCCAAGGGTGTTCGGTTTTAAGATACATCGACCATGAGGGAGAAGCTGAAAGCTTCTGCGTCGAAGGTCTCGCAGTTGTCTTTAGTCTGCAACTACGCCCGAGGACTTCAAAAAAGGGTGGAGCGGGGTCCTCGGAGGTCATTGCTGCTTGAATCCCTCCCCCCAATCCAAAGCTCTCATCTCAAGGAAACAAAAAAGAATCTATGCCGGTATGTTTTAGTGGAGTTACCACAAAGGAAATATGCTACCTTGCGAAGCTAGTGTTTTGAACTTTAGATGCTATGTAATGTAGGTTCCCATTCTCTCCGAAGTCCCTTTCCTTACTTTGAAGTTGTTGGGGTAACGAATTTGCAGCTTCTCTTGGTTGAAGAGTACTGATATAAATTGCCCTCCAGTGAGAGTAAAGCATTTAGTGATTGTACTATACTTGTTTTCCTCTTTCTTTTCTCCTGCAATCGCGTTGAAATGAATTCTTTATCAGGGAATTTTTATCTGGTGATAAATAGTCGAGTCTATTTCGCCATGTGTGTTGGTTCAATTTCTACTTATTTCTCTGTTGGTCAACGTCGTTCATCTTTTCCTATCATCTACCAGTTCAGGCTCTTGAAGGATCATATGAAGGTAGGAATTGCCGAATTTAAACTAATTAGATATATTTTTCATAATTATAAACTATCTTGTCACATTCGTTATGATGTGATATTTTTTCTGAACATATTCTCTCAAATAAATCTACTTGAGTTCAAGTTTGTACGAGTTTTATTTTGCACAACGATCTCATACTGTTAAAAAATTTATATCACTGATAATATTTGCACGCTATTATATCTACATTACAATATGTTACATCTAGCGGATTGGATCTTTTGACCAAATCATCACAAAATATCATTTTGGACAAGTCCTCTATTATACCAAATCCAGTGAACCATTTGTCGTTCAGTCACTTTCTTCTGCTAGTTTAATCTTGTATTATTGGCATTAGCATCCATTATTGCCTGATTGGCACAGGGTGCAACTTTTATAAAGGAGTAAACAAATTTATCAATTCATGAGAACAAATTAGTTGAAACATGGTCTTGAAGTTTTAAATACCTTTTTAAAAAGGATTGTAGTCAAAATAGAAATACCTGCGTATATATCTAAAATATACTGTCCAAAATCTAGAAATTTTGGCAACACTTGATAAAAATTCTATTTTTTTTTTGTAAGGAAATATTTTTAACACCCTTTTATCCATAATAGATTGGGTACGGTGAATAATTATTCTAAATTAAAATTGTGCTAACATATTTTGTTCTTTAATATTGGCATTTTGAGTATGTCAATGTGGATATGTTTAGTTTTTCAATAGTGACATATATAAATCTTTTGCTGAATATATATATATATATATGGTGTTGTTTGTCTTTGAATGTCTCTTATATGTTCTTTTCCTTTGTTTCTAGGATTTAAAAAAAAGAGTAATTTTGAGGACTGAGGCGGTTTTCGGTGGCAGATTGACAACGAAGGAAGTCGAGGTCATTCCGCTATATGCAGTCCTACAACACTACTTTCTTGGGGCAGGGTGGCGATAGAGCTTCTTCATTTACCGGATACGGCCACGAAGAGTCCATCCACTTCTCCCCTCCCAAATCCAAAGTCACTTTCTCTTTATCTTATTCTATCCTCTCAGATCTACTATCAGTCTCATTTTTTTACACATGTACATACAAAATATGTTAATATAATAAATAAAAAATATTAATATAGTATAATAAAATATGTCAACGCAGTCAACTATTCATTCTGTACTATTTCAAGTTGGGCTTACTTTTTTTTAGGGGGTATTGGACTTACTCAATCCAATCTTTTTTACCATACAACGTCAAGAAAGTCAGGACTTCATTAGCTAACCAGTAAAAAATTCAAATACTTTCTAAAAATTTCTATAATTTAGGTTATTTCGTGAAAAAAATTCATTGATAGATGTTTATATACTTTAATTTAATATAAGAGAAATTGTGTGTTTCACTTGAATAAGATGTGGGTTTTTTTTAAGCGAATATATTACATTCCGAGTAATTGCATACTAAATTGATTACATAACTTTTTTTTCATGTGTGTAAATTGATTAAATAAACTTGATGACTTTATTGATAACCCAATTCCTAAACGGAAGTACGGTGTGATCCAAAACCCAGACATCGAATCGACACAAGTTGTGGTCGCACCAATCCTACGGGATTTGGAGAACCGAAGACGCAATAGATAGACACGATGATTTGATTATGAAGGGACCTTGTTACAATTGGATAAGGACAAAATAACGCTATCCAAATTGGAAAGCCATAAATGCGTAGGCTACAGATAATCTGAATTTATTGTTTTCTTATGAACCAATAAGATGAATTAAAAATCCGTTGAGCACTGCTGACCATCCACTTGTCTTGTTTAGATGGATACAAACTACCGCACAAGAATGAGTCAGCTTATCGTACATTTGGATGTCCTCTTATTTGATTCAGTGCCAGATCTTATCATTTAATATCATATGGCTTCGTTATTTTTCATTTTAGTCCTCCAAATTTCAATTAATACCATTCTTTAAGTAGGGCCGGGCAACAAGGTTAAAAAAAGTCTTTCGTTTATTTGTTTATTCGACCTTCTTTGGTTTTCTCTTTGATATATAACGTTCATCGTGTGATAGACATTATCTATATCATGTGAAATATTTTGATGATATTTTGATGTTTAGTATAGATATGTTCATCTCCGTGTCATTTATGATAGCATCATTAATATTATGTGATATACTTTAATGATCTTTTAATAAAATACAACGGTTAATTATGAAAAAATGTTTCGTTTATTTTTTTTGAACTTGAGATCTCTCTCTGACTGAACATATATTCAATATCTTGCAAGAGTGGCTAACTAAATGTAGAGGTAAGTATTTTATTTTATTTTTGAACTTGAGATATCTGTAAGATAGAACATATTCAATATCTTGCAAGAGTGGTTAACTAAATGTAAACGTAAGTAAATTTTATGTAAGAATCCAGATCGAGATTCTCATGATTGTATTCAAGATCTATGGCATATTTATTGACTTACGAAAAAAAATACATATTACTCCTCTCTGGCATATATCTATTTTAGATCTTTGATTGTCTGCATGTCTTCAATTGTAAATTGATAGATAACTACCACTAGGTAAATAATTTATGCATGCATTATCACATTCCACATGAGGCCCATGGATTATGTACCTTTACGACAAAGCTAATTATCTCGCAATTCTTTTATATTGCTTGATTTGGTTTTCTTCGTATTGTTATTCTAACTCGATGTTAAAAATAATTTATCCCTTACAGTATACTGTTGACTTGAGAAAAAATATGATCAAACCTGGCTGCCCAATACATCATCATGAGACCTTTGTAAGAAATAAATCATCATGAGAGGAGGTTAAGGTTAACATCGATATCAATTATTAGTTAATTGTGAATAAATATCCTAATTAACGGGGGTTGTAATGGTTGTTGACCGATTCTAGTATTTGGGTGGTAAATTGGGTTTTAGCCGGTCAACAATGGATACTCTCTTTTTTCCTGATGTGTGCTTTTTATCAGTTTTTACTGCAAGCAAAATCTGAATGAATAACTGTAATTTTGTATTTGTGTGAGAAACTTTAATACAAAAATTGTTCATATGTAAATACTCATATTCTAATTAATAAAAATTTACTTATAAAAAAGAGATGGCGTTGTTTGCCACGCTGATAGATACAAAACTATGAAACTAATCCATTTGATTAGTTTTTTTTAAGACCAGTCACTTGATGACCCGAAGGGACAACTTTTAACATTCCACCGGGCCGCACATTGGCCGTATATATTGGATTCAACATCATGACTAGACCAACCGATAGATTTTCGAAATTCTGAAATCATTACAAATCCAAACTGTAGTTTAAAAATGAAAATAGTCTCATTATTCATTAAGTACTTAGACTAATTAGTGACAAAATTATAGTTTAATTAATAATATAGTTCAAACAATATTAAATATTAGTGGAGAGAAAATTCACCAATTTCAAAGTCGCACTTAGTTAAATGATATATAAGATGATTTCATAACAATTCAGATATATTTATACTGCATAAACAAAAATAATGAATGTCTTCAATTTCTAAGATTTTTGTAGTCAATAAAAATCGTATGAGTATAATAATAAATATGAAATCAATCCGAACATTTCAGTAACCCCAACAAATTAACGTGACCCCAAAGGAAGATAAACGATTTGATTGATTATTAGGAACGAAAGAGGCAGCTTCCCGATCCAAATCGATGAGCAGATTAAGGAACCAACAACCCCTCCCTCCTCTCTTGCCACTTGGTAGTTAGTTTGTTGATCTTCCCTCTTCCTTCTTCCCTCTTCCTTCTTCCTCTTCTTCTTATCCTAATTCCCAAACACAACAAAAACATCCCAAACCAAATCCAGTTCCAAAGGTAGTAACCACCTTTAAGCCAGAAAACCGAAACCCAATTGGCAATAACAACCCACCCACCAACCAATGGGGAATTAGTTAGTTAGTTAGTAACCTTCAAACCAACCATGTCCTCCTCCATCATCCCTTATCCTTCTTCATTTCCAATCCCATTTCCCATTAGGATCATAGCTTCCAATTTGCTCTACCGCTTCACCAATTCACATATGGTTTGCTGCCAATTGCGGGTTCTAATCTTCATCTCCTTCCCTTCCTTTTACCTCCTATTGTACAAATCTCCCAGCTTTTTGGTCCTCGTTTTGGTGTTTACTGTTGTTTTCTCGGCTACCCTTTTGCTTTCTCTCAGCTCCGGCCACCCTAGGGTCGTAAAGTCTTCGCCTTTACCTGTTAGGGATTCGAAGCCGGTCGTTTGGTCAATTGGGTCGAAGCCGAAATCGGAGATTAGCAAGGGATTTGAATCGGGTTCGTGGGTTCAGGTTTATAGCAATGGGGATGTTTATGAGGGTGAATTTCACAAGGGGAAGTGCTCTGGTGGTGGGGTGTATAGCTATTACATGAGTGGGAGGTATGAAGGTGATTGGGTTGATGGGAAGTACGATGGGTATGGGGTGGAAACTTGGGCTCGAGGGAGCCGATATAGGGGCCAATATAGGCAGGGGCTAAGGCATGGTGTTGGGGTTTATAGGTTCTATACGGGTGATGTGTATGCCGGGGAGTGGTCTAATGGGCAGTGCCATGGGTGTGGGACTTATAGTTGTCAGGATGGAAGCAAGTATGTAGGGGAGTTCAAGTGGGGCGTCAAGCACGGGCTTGGTCATTACCATTTCAGGTAAGGTTTTGATCATTCGGTTTTCTATCTTCAATAACACTCATGTGGCCAGTATTTTGGATGTTCGTCGTTTCTGTTTGTTTGTGTGGTGGTTTATGTCCCATAGGAGTTGTGAAAGGGTTGAAAAACTTGATCATATGCATCATGAAAAAACATGGTTCTGATTGTTATAGCACTATACTACTGGATAATCTCATGTTTGGTACATTTGTATTGCTCACTTAATTCCTCGGATAATTTTCAGTTCTGGATGTGAAACATTAGCCACAAGTGAGGGATATAGTAGATGAATGAATGTTCTGTTAGATATGTAGAGTTGTAGTCGAACTGCTGTTCTGAGATTGCATAAACCCTGAAAGCCGTAACGTTGCAGATGTATGAGCCACTGGCTTTTTGCTTGCAATATAAACCCGTAATTGCGTCAGACTGAAATTTGCATCTATTATATTTATGCTCAGGAACGGGGACAACTACGCTGGAGAATATTTTGCGGATAAGATGCATGGGTTCGGGGTATATATGTTTGGAAATGGGCATAGGTACGAAGGGGCTTGGCATGAGGGGAGAAGGCAAGGGTTAGGTACCTACACATTCAGAAATGGGGAAGCGCAATCTGGTCACTGGCAGAATGGTTTTCTCGATGTGCATTGTGCGGAGGATAAGCAACCTGGCTCTCCTCATGCCGTTAGTCTTTCAAAAGTTTGTAAAGCGGTGCAGGTATGTTGTAGAATCTGCTTATTCTATTCGAAGTTTCTTAATTAAGCTGATTTGCATTGTATTCTTGTACATAATCTGAGTTTGGCAACTTCTATGAAATGCAAGAAACCATGAAATTCTCTAGTGCAGTGGCTTTTTCCCAAACATTTGCTTTGGTGATGAGTCCAACCTCTGCATTTTCTTAGCAACTGATTGCCTCTGGCGACCTCGTGGATTGCAAATTCTCTGTAATAATGGTGTCTCAATTCATCTGGATCGCATAAACCATGTGTCATTTTTGGGCAAGTTTTGGCTGTTGACCAAATGTTACCTAACGTTGACTAAAACAATGAAGTGCAATGACATATCTTTATTCTTTTAGAGGAGTCAATATCATTTCTTATGATCTCTTTCTTTATGCAGGATGCACAGCGCGCCAATGAAAACGCGCAGAAAGTTGCAAAGGTGGATGGAAGGGTGCACATGTCTATTGCAGCGGCTAATAAGTCAGCTAATGCGGCAAGAGTTGCTGCTATTAAGGCTGTCCAGAATCAGATGCATCACAACTACAATAACAACTTAATAACCCACTTTCATTGATCATAGGCCATGGCATGATTCGATTGTCATGTTTCAGCTTGAACCATCGAGGATCCAGCTACGGCGAGGGCAGCCAAATCCATTGTCGGAAATGCTTCAGAAGGAAAAGTTTTTAAGCTCCTCTGCAGCTTCTTGCATTTTGCTCATCTTATTCGGATATTCACGAGTGAACCAGCTTCTTGGAACCTTATTCAGTCACTAAGAACTTGGCTGATTGAGGAGCAGGAAGACTTATCACCAACATGTGGAAGCTAGAAGTAATATTTCCCGTATTACACACTGCAAGGAGAGTGATACCATTCGCAACTGTTATCTGAATATCAAAATCTCGAAATAATGACATATGTACATATATAAACATCTGCACACTAGAAACTGTTGTTGATTTCCATCAAGAGAGAGAAATCAAGTGGTCAATTAGCTCTCATATTTTTGTTAAGCGTTTATGTACTTGATCTATCTCCACCGGATTGTTTATCAGAGAAAGACCATATTGTGGTAGCTTACTGTTCTTTTTTTAACTACAAATTATTTGATATAGAGTTGGTAAGCTACTTTTATACTGCTGTACGAAAATGACAAGGCAAGCTTTTAACTTTTTTGTCATTAAGGTAACCTGGAATTTTGCAAAGAAAATTGAATACATTATATAAATCCATCAGTGCATTAGAAAACAAGCCCGTCTTCTTAATTGATTTAAGGGAACCACAATTTTTGCATTATCATAAGATATTTCATGTTTAGATTTTGATTTTCTCTTTACTCTCAAACTGTGTGTCTACATAATACTAATATTTTTATTTCATTTTTCATCTGAGTCAACAATTCAAATCTAGGTATAGAACATGGCAAAGAGATGAGTATTTCTAATTGGAAGGATTTCGGGAGAACTCTTATATTCTTGTTAAATGTGAGACAACACTTGTGCTATTTCTATTGTTTGCAATCTAACCAAAATATATGATCAGGTTTAGATAGTGTCATTTATTATGTAAGAATACTACACACTATGTTGTAAGAGGAAGCAGCAAGAACCAGAGACCGACAAGATTTATCTTCTTTTTGAATGTAATACAACACTTATCATATTTCCATAATTTGCACATCTAGAGATAGCTAACAAAAATATTTAATCGAGATAAAACAATGTGGTTCAATATACTAAACACTATGTTGTGGATAAAGTGAATATGAACAGTTTCTCTGTTAATTTATAGTTTATTTCATGCCATTAGTATGTTAAAAATACTCTTAAATTCCTTCATTATACTTTGATATTTTTTTACATTTTGAATCATATAGATGCAAGTTCCATATCTTTAGATCACTTGGAAATAAGAAATTGACAATCCACTAGTTTAATATTTTAAAAAACTTGGTACTAAATAAAATATATATTTCAAAAATTATTTCAAAATTTTTGTTGTATGAAATTTCAGTATTAAAATTGTAATGAGCAATCACTACTAACTAAAAAAACTACTAATTACCAAAATGAATTTATTATAAGTTATCTATGTATATAAAAAGTTATATTGCTGCATTTATGTTACCACATTTATTTTACTTATATCACTTTCAATAAATTTTTTGTTATGACAACCACCTGATGTTATACAGAAAATTCATGAGTTGTGTAGCACTAGTTATATATATATATATATATATATATATATATGTGTGTGTGTGTGTGTATCATGTCTATTCACATTCTCTCAATCTAATAAAAATAGGATGATGTGAATATGTTTTAGCTTCTCAACACTACTTTATTATAAGTTAAATAATTGGGTAAATTATATCTGGCCCCCTGTAGTTTAGACAAATAAACAATTTTCCCCTGTATTTTGCAAACTGATTAAAAACTCCTCTTAGTTTGGCAAAATTATACGATTTCCTCCCTCTTGTCAGAATCGGAGCAAATCTCTGGCAAGGAGGCACCTGAAATGACAAAAATACCTTTACACTAAAAAACAAAACAAAAAGTAAAAAAATCTTTCTTCTTCCTCCTTCCTCTTCTCTCTTCCTCTTTCTCTTTTCTCCTCCTCGGAACATTCTCAAGCATTGGAAAGTACACATCAAACTCTTTATCGTTGATCATAAATTTTTGTTCCCCTAGTTCAATCCAAACACATCAAACTACTTCACGATTTGGATCTGAACCAACCCATTTTCAAAATTGCACATTCAATAACCCCAAA
This sequence comes from Hypericum perforatum, assembly GCA_012979155.1. Lineage (NCBI taxonomy): Eukaryota > Viridiplantae > Streptophyta > Magnoliopsida > Malpighiales > Hypericaceae > Hypericum > Hypericum perforatum. Next base: position 239,111 of record SOPF01027807.1, read on the forward strand.
CCAAACCACATCTTGGCACAACAATGTAATAATCACAATAGGTCAATTAACAGGCAACCAAAAGCCCTAAATGAAAGTGTTTATAGGTCAATTAATAAGCAACCAAAAACCCTAAATCTGAACACGTCTTCGTCCCCCTTATTATCCTCGCCCAGGCTCTACGTCGCGAACCCTGATTTCGTACGGCAGTCTCGAAATTGGCCACATCGTCGTCCTCTAAGATCGCTGAGTCCCCCAAAGAGGGGTTTACGTACGTCGCCACCTTACAGGAGTCCACGGAGTCGCAGAACCACTAATGCAGCTTCTAGTGCAGCTCAAGGTCGTCCTCCGAGTCAGAGTCCCTGTCGCGAGTAGCAGAGGTCGAGGTAGCCAAAGCGAAAGGAGACGAGGCTTCGAGCAAGAGGGGAACAACGTTATCATCGAGGTTAGCACTAGTGAGGAGGGACTTCCTCTTCAACGACCTCGCTCCTACCAGCTCTCCTCGGTTTGGAGTTTCCCCAAGAAGTTTGCCCTCTGATTGAGGTTTTCCCCTCAATTCGGAAACCCAATGAGAGAAAGGGGGAAGTTTTTAATTCCCAATTTGCGTCAGTGCCCTAGCTAGAGTTTCCCCAAGAAGTTCGCCCTCTGATTTTGGATTTGATTGTCGGAACTCAGAGGATCTTCTGTTGGAGCTCATTGAGTGTGTATATTTGCTTTGATCTAGGAGTATTGGAAGTGGATTTCGATTGGACTGTACATTTGTTTGAGTGTGTGCGCTTGCTTATTTTGGATTTCGGTTGGACTATACATTTGTTCAAATTTGCTATACATTTGTTCAAATTTGTTCGACGCGACTGTGGCTATGGAGAGGAGGAAGAGAGGGAGGGGGAGGGAGAGAGAGATTTTTTTTACTTTTTTGTTTTGTTTTTTAGTGTAAGGGTATTTTTATCATTTCAGGTGCCTCCTCGCCGGAGATTTGCTCCAGTTCCAGCAAGAGGAGGGAAATCGTATAATTTCGCCAAGCTAAGAGGGATTTTTAAACATTTTGCAAAATACAGTGGAAAAATTGTCATTTGTAGGGGGCCAGATGTAATTTACCGTAAATAATTTTATGGGCAAATTATCCCTTAGTTTCTACTCTTAATCAAATTCTCCTATTGTGTCTCTTATTTCTCATAAATGATTTAGTAATCTCTATTCTTTTAAAAAATATTGGTCTCAAATTCTTAACTAGCATCATTAATCTTTTTTTTGTCATATAAAATGACAAAAATACCCTTAACAGAAAAACATTTAAACCTAGTCACCATTGGTGGCTCCTCGGTTTTGGGCTCTTCTCCAACCAACCCAATTTACCATCTCTACCACTGGCTAACTCTCCTTCTCCAACCAATCCAACCTAAAGCCCTCTGAGACTCGTGTACTTCATATTTTCATATCTAAACACACACGTGAAACCCTAATTCTCCTTCTCCTTACTTGAGAAAGCCATAGAGAAAAGAAAAGCAATGTCGGGGAAAGGAAAAGGGTCAGGTGTCAAAATCGATCTCGCACGTGGGAGTATGGCGAGACGATGCCTTCTTATGTCGGGATTACCGACACCGAGTGTCTCGTCAGGGATGCTGCCGAGAAGTAGGTCGTCATCAACACCAATAATAGGGTCTTTGGTAAGTCATCTCGACCAGACCTTATATTTGTTTCATCTCTATTATGTTGAACTTTTCTCTTTTGCTATTTGTTTGCTTCGAGGCCCAATTTTTTTGTTGACTTCTATTATCTTTGCGGCTGCTTAGGTTTTCTTCTACGGCAGAGGAGTATAAGAAGATGACATCTTATGAAAAATGTAACCAATTTGGGACTCTATCCAGCGGAGATATGGGGATTTGATGGTTTGCTGCCACAAAAGGTCTAGGCAGAGAGGTGGCTGGAACTCTAACATGGTAGTGGGATTAGAATCGGGGCGGAGCAAGAATTTTTATCTTTGTGAAAGGGTATTTTTGTCATTTCACCCGAGACCAATATTTTTTCAAAAAATAGGGATTGGTAAATCATTTATGAGAAAGGAGGAGCCGATTAAATCCACGGGCTAAGGGTTAATTTGCCCTAATTCTATTTATACTCATGTATTGTTGTTCACACGTTGCTTTTATTAATTTTGGCACTTGTGTATTTGGTTGCATTAATAGTAAATTTGTATAACTATAAGAACTTATAAAAATGTATATTTAATCTCTCTACAGAAAAACAAAAAATAAGAATAAATAATGTGAAATAAAATAAAAATGTTGAATGCTAAGTGCAAGATTTAAAACCAAACCCTTTCAGAATAGAACCTTCATGTGTTTTAAATCAATTCGGTCATCTCAACATTTTGTAAACAACAATATGAGAGCAGTTTTGATCATCACCCATTCATAAGCATTCACATGACGCTCTAGGCAATATCTTCTGTACTTCAAAAAATATTTTATCACACAACTTAACAAGGTGCAAATGACTCTTCAATTGTTTTCTAAGCGATAATAGCCTCCCTGTTCTCATTAATGGTTGCTTAAACTAAGTTATTTTTTAATTCCTTTGTAATTGCTAATGACAAAGTGTTGATGAGTTACTATCAAATATCACGCACTATATGAGAAACTATTTAATTCCTTGATGCTATTAGCTATAAACAATATTAATCAACAATTATTAGAAAACCAAATTAAAGTTATAAATTAGCTATGTTATTAAAAGTTGATAAATTTACACTGCTCATTATTATGAATCTATTTTGGAATTAAAGTTTATTAAATTATTTTTTCTTTAAAACTAATCATCACTCTTAACTATTTTTTATTTTAGAATAAATACACAATCACTAAAATAAAATGCATGGGTCTTGAAGTAGGAGTACTGATTCAACTAAAATATATGTCTGTCAACAATTCTATCCACTGTTTTGTTATCTCACAACTCGGTGTTGATTCTTAATAATATATTATTTTTGTACTTTGTTTTTAATATTTTGGAGATTTTTGTTTTTATTTACATAAGCATCAATTTCTTTTTAAATACTATAGTAATAATAACATGCCACGATAACATGATCAGTCAATCTTGAAAATATATCTTTTTTTGCATAATAATCTGGCCACTGTCATATAATTTTGTTGTCATTGTTATATAAAAAAAATAGATGCTTAAAGGGGAAAATACACCACAGAAATTTAACGATTGACCAAACACTTTAAGCTATACAACACGGTATCAACATTCAGCGTAAATACCGGTAGGGCTGTGCACGGTGCAGTTTGGCGGGTTATACCCGCAATGCCAAAACAGACCGCAATATTTTAAAATTTGTAAAACACAAACCAATAATTATGCAGTTTGGCTTTAAACCGCAAATTGTGTGGTGCTGCAGTGCGGTTTTAGGTCCGTTTAAAAAAACCTAATTTGTTCAACCCGTCACAAAACAATCCAATTTTCAAGCCAAATTTAGTAACAAAGAGATAACGATGCAGATTATCTCAAATTTTAGGCAACGATTTTACAAATAATCTGCTAATAAAGTAGAATGAAGCTCTTTAGGAGGATAAAAAATACTATAGAGGAAGTAGACACTGGCAAGCGAAGCTTCGTCATCAAGTGTGCAACTTTGTAATGTAATTTTTATCATAAATAATATCAAAACAACAATTATTTAACTTATTTGATAATAAATATAAACTGTAAAAAAAATAGAAATATCTTTTATATTAAACCTATAAATTCTAAACCACATCGTTTAATATACACGGTGCGGTGCGGTTTTACGGTGTAAAAAAATAATAAACAACCCAACCCAAAGAATTACGGTTGCGATTTCAAACCGCACTATAAAATCGTAAAATGTGTTCGGTTTGTTTTTTTGCGGTTTGCTCGTTTTTTGTTCAGCCCTATAAATACGTCTATTTATTATGCCATTTAGGCAAGTGCCATATAACATGCTTTAAATAGGATAGACAGTCCATTTTAGTTAATTTATTGAATAGAAATTTAGATTCTCTACAAAATTAAAAAGACATTATTGTAAGAAATGTCCCTAAATAGTACACAACAATGATATAATCTTAAAGTGGAAATTTTCAAAATTATTTTAAAAAAAATACCTCGAAAGAAAGTACACAACAATGATCTAATCTTAAAGTAGAAATTTTCAAAATTATTTTAAAAAATACCTCGAAAGAAACCATGCTTGATAGTTGACATACTTTTTTTGATTCATAGGAATAAACACATCATGTAAGTTATTACTCAATGCTTTCATCTTATTCTAGTGTTGATTAGTCAGACTTGAAGGGCCTAAACATTCATCCAACTTAGTACGCAACAAAAAGGAGTGACCTCGAGAAATATGATGCTAGAAGGTTTCATGGTACAATCGAACGAACAGATAGCATTCTCTTCCAGAAGGACAAGCACTTGGTGCTGTTGATGATGTCTTGAATCAAATGAATGAGAACTATACAATAACCACCCACTTCCCTCGATCGTAGACCACTTTCAGCTATTCCGCAACCAATAAACTATTTGAAGACAACAAAATTCATCGACAAAATGCTGCAACAGAAAACTCCTCTGCAGCCTCGTGTATTCAGCTTCCATTTGCGTGTGATTATGGACTTTTACATAGTGAAAAATATGCTGCTGTGTGTAAGCTGGAAATAGTGTTTTTAGAATTCGCCAGCAAAAGAAGACAAATACCATTTGAAACTGCTTGCAATAACTTAACCGTAGAATCATATCGCCATCATAGTAACTAGTTAGTTAACATCAGATAGTTATGAAGGTTCAGCGCTAAGCTTAAGTTGCTGGCCTCTCGACATCAACGAAAGTCGAGCAGCTGACGAAAACATATCGACCAGTTGAAATACATCAAGGACTTGCTTATCAAATAACTCATTCAACTTGTCATCGACTTCGATACAGAAAAATACTTCAACGATTTTCAAGGCTTTGTTTATTGATTAAAACTTTAGCTGGCAACCCCCGCAAAGGGAAAAAATACTTTGAAGCTTGGCAATTGATTTGCAGATGGGAAAGGCCACGTTAAACAGTCATGTCACCAAGCATGGTATCAACAATGATCAACATTGAGACAGAAGAATGGTTCAACACAAGGAAAGAACAATCTCCATATAACTAAGGGACAAGAGCAGGATTTCAGTCGAAAATCGATAACAATGCTGGGCAACATAGCCTCCTTAGCATGAAACATGCAAAACAAGGTCTAAAAAATGACTGCAAAAAGTACACAGCTCTGAAAATTAAGATAAAGATCATAGACCATGAGAACAAAGAACCGGCAGCCCCAGTACAACTTAGCTTTCGGTTTGCTCCCTTAGTCTACAGATGGTGCTTCTAACTGTCAACTTAGCTTTCGGTTTGCTCCCTCAGCCTACGGATGGTACTCCTTACTGTCACAGCACTGGCAGTGCTGTAGAGCGAATAGGAAAGCAAGTTAGTAACACAGAAATATACATCTTCATGGACAGCAGAAAAATGAGATAGAATCCTCACTTCAAGGTGTAAGCACCACCGGCCTTGACCTTGCCACAATCCTTGCACCCCCAGATGCCAACAGCCTTCCTCTTAACAGCGTACTGAAATACGGAATAATCAAGCCAAACAAGAGTAAGCAGCCTAACATAAAAGTGTGATCATCACATGAGTTTCATCAGCCCAAATCGAGTCACGGAACTAACCTTGCCACAGAACTCACAGAAGAACTTGCTGTGCTGACTGACCTCCATCTTCTTGATTTGCTTCCTCAAACTGGCACCATATCGGGTACCTTCACCCCGAACACAAATCAACAACTCGGTTATCCGGAACCACCACAACCGCAGATTTATATGGAAACAATACAACTCCTAACAATGGATCTCTAATCACCAACTAATACAACAACTAACCTAATTCACAACACATCTCTAGTCACTAAAGTAGCTAATACAACAACTAACCTAATCCACAACACATTTCTAATCAAAATTTATTATAAATAGGAGATTAAAGGGAAATGGAAAATCACACCACAAAAATAATTGGGTAAAACTCACCGTACTTCCCGACGATTCCGACCTTCTTCGTCCTCTTGGCCTAAAACAAAAACAAGTAATTCGACCGTTAACAACGAATACCAAGTAATTAAAAGAACAAATTAATCTCAAATAATCGATTAGGTATATTACAGATCTAACTGTTATTAACCAATACAGAGTGAGAGATTACCATCGCGAGGGGTTTAGGGTTTCTAGGTGGAAAGAGAAGGAAGTGGAGATAGCTGGAGACGACGGGAGGCTTTCGTGCTTCTAGGGTTTCGACAGTTTTATACGAGTCGCTACGTGAAATGTTCCCTAAACCCTTGGACGGCATCGTTTGAATGGATCGCAGGAGTGGGCCCAGGCCCAAATCTGGCAGTTTTTAAAATGGGCCTTCAGAAATCGAAAGGATTTATATAATTCATCAACCATCAAATTAAGTAACCGATTGATCCAATTAGTGAGAATTTGGATGCCAAATTATGGATTTAATTTTTATAAATGTAAAAAGATATTGTGCACTGGCGGGTTGGATTTTTTTTTCTACAAAAATAACGGAAAAATACATAAGAATTTTGTTTACTGTTCATGAGTTAATTATAAGGAAAAGAAAATGTGATATACGGTGGCATTGTTCTCTCCAGTTAATTACAAAATATAGGAATTTCCACTAGAACACCAAAGCTAAGTGGTCAAGACCAATCATGACATTGCTTCTTCCTCTCATTTCTTTTCATGGGTTATTTGATTCCCAAATGAACATTGGCAATAAAGTTTGCCTCCCCGGACGATATCATGAGGAAGGAATTTAGCGAATTGGATTCCCAAAGAATTATCTGCAGCTATATTATCCTCTCTTTGTACTTCTTTTATCGTAAACTGATTGAACAGTAATTTACTTTAGAATGAGAAATGACGGGGGCAATTGATAATTTGTCGACGTGGATCGCATGTGTAAGCTAGAAGTACTATCTTAGACACAACAAGAAGGTCGAACTGCTTGCAATAATTTCATCCTAGAGTCCCTTAGCTGCCATAGTAACTTTCTGTAGACATCGTATAGAGACATATAGCTTTGGCTTTGAGATAATAAGATTAAGATGGTGGAACCTTAAAATACTCTGAACTATCTTGATCAGTTGAAGTATTTATCAACTAATGAGCAAGTGCTTCAAGGCCTTGTTTATTGATTAAATAATTAGCTAGCAACTAGCATAAAGAAAACTACCGTGGAGTTTGGCAATTAACTGAAACGGTCATGTTAAACAGGTAGAAGGAAGAATGGTTCAACCCAAGGGAAAATACAGTGTCCATATAACTACGGGGCAACAGCAGTCAAAATTTGGTTATAATGCCCGAGTAATGTCGTCTTCACAGAAAGAAACATGCAAAACAAGGAAGGTCTCAAAACATAAACAGTTCAATAAATTAAGATAAAAGACCATTGGAACAATAGAACCGGCGGCTACGGCACAGCTTAGCTCTCGGTTTTGCTCCCTCAGCCTACGGATGGTAGTACTTCTGGCTGCACAATGGAACAGGCAGCTTAGCTCTCAGTTTGTTCCCTCAGCCTACGGATGGTACTTCTAACTGTCACAGCACTGGCAGTGCTGTCAAAAAGATAAAAGAGAGTCAGTAACACAGAGATATAAATCTTCAATTCTTCATGCACAGAAGAAAAATGAGATGGGATCCTCACTTCAAGGTGTAAGCACCACCGGCCTTGACCTTGCCGCAATCCTTGCACCCCCAGATGCCAACGGCCTTTCTCTTAACAGCATACTGATGCGAATAACCAAAGCCAAACAAGAGTAAGAATTCTAACTTTAAGTGTGATCATCACATGGCCATGCGTATCGGAAAAAGTTAACCATTCACTCAAGATTGAGTCAAACAACCAACCTTGCCACAGAACTCGCAGAAGAACTTGCTGTGCTGACTGACCTCCATCTTCTTAATTTGCTTCCTCAAACTGGCACCATATCGAGTACCTTCACCCCAAAAACAAATCAACAAATTCAATAAAACTCGCAAACAACAACGATAAGACCAGCGGACCGCATCCACAACAACCGCCAGCCAGCCAGACACCAACATGGGAGTCAGAAAATATCTCGACTTGCATCCGGAAGCAATCGTGTCAAAACAAAACAACTCCTAGTAATCGAAAACTAGATCCTTAATCACGAGCTAATAAAACTAACCTAATTCACTTTAATCCCTAATCACGAAAGTTGGTTTCGTTAAAACTATTTTATAAAATAGAACGAAAATGAAAAAGAAAAGTCAAAACGTCAAAAATAATAGGTTAAACTCACCATATTTCCCCACGATTCCGACCTTCTTCGTCCTCTTGGCCTAATACCAAAAAATATTATATATCCAACCGTCAAAATACGAATTAATCAATCGATTAAGTATATATTAGAGATCTAATTGTTATTAATCGACACAAAATGAGAGAGAATGTACCATTGCGAGTGGTTAGGGTTTCCAGCTGGAAAGAGAGGAAGTGGAGATTGCTGGAGACGGCAAGAGGCTACTAGGGTTTTCGGCGGTTTTATACAAGTCGCTAGGCAAAATAACCCCCTAAACCCCGAGACGGCATCGTTTGGGATGGATCGTGGGAATTGGGCCCAGGCCTGAAGTCGGCTTTTTTAACATGGGCCTAGAGAAAATGAATCGATTTATAATAATTCCTTCAAACATCAAATGAATAGATTGGCAACTTGGAGCTTGATCTCTGCAAAATAGAATATTAAAAAAAAAAAAAAGTTATCAAAAATTATGTAAAATTCGAGATAGTTGACATCATGAACACCCTTTATAGTTTTTTTTAAAAAAAAAATTCTTGAACCACTTACATTTTTCTTTCTAGTTTTGTTTTAAATGTCTCAAATCACGAGCCTTTGTTTATTTGTCCAATTGGGGCGTCAATGGAGAAGGGCCCGAGAGAGGAGAAAAGTGAAATTAGAGTTGCATAATATTCAAAATCTAATGTATGGAAGAAAGAGTAGATTCCAATCCGTATGATATTCTACTGAAATTAATTAAAATCGCAAAATTTCATTCTAGTTTCTCGTTAATGGCAAAACATCCATGTAGTCCAGAATTCCAGAAGACACGAGAATTGTGATCGAAGCTATGCCGATGTAGCAACTGCAAAAATAGCACCGAATTTATTAGACATTTTCAAGAAAACGGCTTTTACACTTACTGCATTGTATCATCTCCTTCTTGGCATGCAAATTCTAATTTCATTTCCAAAAGATGCTCTCAATCGCATACATCCGAAAATTAAAAACTCCCATCATTTTTACGGTATACGTGTTTGCAACCAAAGAACTATCATAACGTTGCTTCCAAAAACAAAAAAAAAAAAAAGGAACCGTCATAACATGAAACTAATGCCATGTCATTTATCCTCCAAATTGTTCGTAAATCACAGAAGAAATGAGCACAATTTTGGATTAATCAGCTGACGTGGTATGCAAAACCGTTGCATCAATAAGAAAGTTGGAAAAAAAATATCCTAATGATCACAGTCAACGCCTTGACCTGAGTATTTCCAGGTCATTGCTTGAAGAGACTCTCCCCACTGGTTTAGGATCTTTCGATTAATGTTACCTTGCTGATGATGTGCTTTAGCTTTTCTCCCTCAACCATCTGCTCCAGAAGCTTGTCTCTATCGTCGGAACAAGCGGGTGGCATTTTCGTGTTATGATCCGAGGAGGGATCTGCAGACTGAAAGAGAAGCTCGGAACATCGGTACTTGGTCGCTTGGCGTCCATATTTTTCCTCCTCTTTCGTCCCCGAGGCGAGCAGATGGTAGACGTGCACCAATTTCTCCTGGCCAAGCCGATACGCTCGACATATCGCTTGCCATTCGACCGAGGGGTTCCACCCGACATCAAGCAGCACGACTCGGGAAGCGCCAACCAGACTGATGCCCTCGGAACACGCCCTTGTCGAAGCAAGCATAATCTTGGATGCACTCCTCGAATTGTTAAAGTCCCTGATGGATGTCTGGCGTTGATCTATGTCAGTTGCTCCACGAATTAAAAGGATCTCCTGCCCCTCCACCCAATGCAGCTTTTCTTCGAGTAACTTGACGATCATGTTCAGTGGATCGATGAGTTGACTGAACACCAAAACTTTCTCACCAACCAAGTCACAGAGCCGAATGAGCTCCATTACAAACTTAGTTTTTGCTCCCGCGTCCGGATCCCTTCGGACACTCTCTAGCATCCTCGTGTCAACAACACCAAGGCTCGGTATGTTTAGTTTTTTCCGCAATAAGCTTGGATGAACACAAACCAGGGACACAGCTTGCTCCCAGTTGAAAGTACGATCCGTCAAGGCGTTATCAATCTGTTGAAGCAGATCCTTCTGCATGGGAAGTGGCTCTAAAAGGACCAGAGACTCCTTCAATCCAGGGAGCTTCTTTTGAAGTATGCTGCCCTTGTGAACATGCACAAATGGTGCAATCTCTCGCCAGACTCGGTCGAATTCTTCCTCGTTCAGACAACCATCACCACCAGACTGATTAATTTGGCTAGTTAGAGATGCCCACTTAGCCCTGGCTCTCGATTCCCGACCACGACGACCAATCGACTTCTCCACAAACTTCGGCCTGATTAAGCAGAAAATGTTGAACAGCTCGTCAAAGTTGTTCTGAAATGGCGTCCCGGATAGAATAATTTTTCTCCATGTCTTTATCTTGGATAGAGCCTTCCACATAACACTGTTGTCGTTCCGGGGAGTATGCCCTTCGTCCAGGATTAGAAGGCCGGGAAGGTCTAGAAGGGATCTCCACGCTTTGTCACGTCCAGTAGGGGGCCTAGAAGTAAGTTGCACAAAAAGCTTATAACTTAATGCAAGAACTCCACCACCAAGTTTCCACGAAACTAGCTTTATCAGACGGATTAATTCTAGACTATGATTTCCCGTCTGCAGTAACTTGAGAGCGCCCTCGTGTTCGTTGCCATTAAGCTCTGGATCTTTCAGACTGAGGAAGGGAACTTCAACCTGCCACTTTTTGAACTCTGATTCCCAAGTCTGCAACATGCCGGTAGGAGCGATGATGATCGGCTTGCAGGTGGGATATAATTTCATATAAGTCTGGAGGAATGCAATGGTAAGACGTGTTTTGCCGGTCCCTGGAGCATGAGAAATCACGCACCCACCCCCGCTTTGCAAATCTACGGTCTTCTTCAGATCATCGAGTTGCATTCCTCCAGCGATGTTTTTCCATAAGAACTCAAACCCTTCAACTTGATGAGCGTGCATTCCTCTTCTAACCCCAGGTACTAGGCTCCAAACTGTCCCATACAAATCCGGAAATGAACTCAGACCCGACTCAGAATTGAATTCTAAGTCCTCGTACCTAAAATCATCAGGGAATTTGTTCAATGTGCGGAGATACTCTTTTCTTTCGGATCTTCCCCAAGGATACTTGCTCTGCAATAATCAAGAGTTCCGATTGAGTGAGGACTGTTGTTGATTCAATACCAAAAGAAACAGGGTCGTTAGAGCAATCCTAATCTAGTGCAATGCTTCAAAGACATGAGACTAACCATGGGAGCCGCGTAATATTTGATCTCCAAGCGAACATAAGCACAACGTTGACATACAACTCCGAGCTCTTCGTCAAGAACAAATAGATGATTCCCTTGGCTGCAAAAGTTGGCATCTCCGACGTCATTACAAGTTTCAGGCTCGTTCTCCTCCTGTCAATCAACACAACGGATAGTAAGATAAGGTTACATGTACATAAAATTCGTCGGCAAAATTGCATTCTGCAAGCAGGGAGCATGTATTATTTAAGAGAGACATTTCTAATTCGGAAGGTCCCGATATGCATTTTGCAGAAAGAGAGAATTGATACCATTTGGTTGCCATTTACGTCATTTTGAGCAAGTGACAAGGCCATTTCATCCCAGAGCTGCAAAATTTCTTCCTCCTCTTCTGGTTCCTTACGATTTGAAGGAGACTCCTCATTTCCAAAAGTGAATTTCCATGAAATCGTTGGTTTGCTGGGCGACTTGGTGATCTCTTCATAAGGGAGATTCTCATTTCTTATCTTCAATATGGATGCAACAAGAATCTTTTCAACTTCGTGATCTTTCAAAGTGTTGCAGCGACGCTTTCTTTTTTTGGGGTTTCTAATGGTTTCATGCTTCACTTTCTTCTTCCCGGCATCATAATTTTTTCCTCTGAAGAGGATGCTCACAGTTTCATCAACTGCGAACTTACCATCCCCGACAGAACTTTCCGTGCTTCTATTAACTTTCTGCGTGCAGGGTGCTAAACTGGACCTTGATCTAGTACGCATTGCCACAAAGCCATGCTTCTCAACATTACTCTTTGCAAAGTTTTGCTTACCAATATCCACAGGATCAACTTGTTCATTCCCGGGAGTTTGACTTTCCTCTTCTTCGTCATCTTGCTCCTCTACGACAGAGTCCTGACCTATAACATCTGAATTCGCAGAAGTTCGTTCTCCTCCATCTTCGTAGCTCTTAAAACTACCATCCTTGGAACTCAAGGAAGTCTCTGGTTCATCCATATTGACATCTGAACTAGCATCAGAAACAATATCGTCAACTTCTTCATCATCACTACAACCCTGTTCATTCTTATTAACATCACTACGACCCTCTTCATTCTCATTAACAATGTAATCAGTATCCTCCTTTACATCATTGTCGTGGTCTTTGCAACAAGCCTCATCCTTCTCTTCTTCTTCCTCTTTTTCTTTTTCTTCTTCCACATTAAGCTCTTCGACCTTCTCGTCATTTCCAGTGGGAGTCTCCGGTTCATCCATATCAACATCTGAACTATCTAAAGCAACAACTTCAATTTCTTCCTCATCACTATGACCCTCTTCAATATCATTAACAACATAATCGCTATCTCCCTTCGTACTATCATTATCGTCTTCATAACAAGCATCATCCTTCTCCTTCATCTCCTCTTCTTCTTCCACATTAAGCTCCTCAACCTTCTCATCAATTCCATTTTCATCATCGCTAATGTCAATAAACTCATTTATTTCCTCTTTATATACCGTATTACTTGGAGCATCATGAAATTGCAATCCACGAGGCGATCGAATCTTTCTTGCTACTCCACCACCGCCACTAACCCCACCAGACCTTTGCTCTCTGCTTGCACTATCACCCTCTTCTGTTTCCACATCATCTTCATCGTCATCAATAATAATTACCTCCCTTTCGTCAAAACCCTTGTCGCGCACTTCCCTCTCCCTCGCGTCATTATCACTATCGTCACAATGCAACCGAGTACCTGATCTAGTAGTCCTTCTTGTTGCTTTGCCATTACGACTAACCCCACGAGACTTCTGCACTGCACTCTTTGATACACTCGACTTCTCCCTGGGAGCCAAAAATTTCTTCTTTTTCGCCCGGCCTAAACCATTGCTCCTCTTCCTAACCCCTAAATTCTTACCAACCTTGTCCTCTTTTCCTACATTCATTTTTTTACTACAAGTTTCCGGGGAAGTCAACTTACCATCTTCTTGCAATTTCCTCTTCCTCTTCATCTCCTCGTGGCACTTCTTGTACATCTCGGCCTCCATGTGCCTGGTCCGTTTACCAACTGGTAAGGACCCGTAATTCTCCATCCTCCTCGATGAGACAATTTTTACCTGCAAAAAATACCAAAATTTTAGCACAAGAAATACGCAGAGAAGAAAAGGAACCAAAGAACCATAGTAGAAAGGATGGAGAAAGATGGGTAACCCTCAAAAGATGAGAATTTCAAAAATAAAGATTGGTTTTTTGAACTAAAATATAGGAGAGTAAAAAAAGAGTAGGGAAGGCGAGAAGGTGGCAAAGTCCATGTAAAAGCCAGGGGCTAAAGGGCATTCACCAATACCCACTCTTTTGTCTTCTTCTCTTGAGTGTTGTTTCCGTAGTAATCTTAATGGTCTGTTTGGGGACAATTGTCTCCAACTCGTTGGATCTTTTCTGCGTTTTCTCTCTCCCTCTCTTCCTCTTCGACTTGTCGAACAGAAAATTAAGGGTTGAAAGATTTCCTTCCTTCCGGTCTTGTCGTGCACTTAATATTAGTTTAGTTCGCTAGGTCTTTCCGAGGTCAATTACTTCGAATTATTCGGTTTGGTCACATGAATTCTCGATTTTTTCTGGAAATTACCGCGTACCGTAAGTTACTAAAACTAAGTTCAAGACAGTTTGTTAATTCCTCTCTTGTAAATCCACGCATGTACTGATTTTGTCTTTGTGTTTTATGAATCATATTTCTAAGATCATTAACCGGACGACATATTAGTTTTAAGAGTAAATTAGCTCCCTGTGGTTTGGGGTATTTAAGGTTGGCCTCCCCGATATTCACAATTCGATTAAAAAGCTCCCTAAATTTGGAACAATTATACCATTTGGCCCCTCATGCCGGAATCGGCCTATTTCTCCGGCGAGGGGTCATTAGAAATGACAAAAATACCCCTAAAAAATAAATGAACTACCAACTTAGCCCTGAACAAACAACCCAATCCCCGAACATCTAAATTTTCCTCATTCACCCATTGATTCTTGTCTTGATTATAAATAAATATATGAATAATCAGGGTTAGGGTTTATAATATTCGATGGAATTATGGCTTAAGAAAATCGATCATAAACCCTAACTCTGCCACCGATTATTATATACTCTAACCTCTGCCAAACGAGAAGGTGAAAAGGCATAAGAAAATCACCGCCGTCAACAACTGGAGGCAGAGGCCGTCAACAACCAGAGGCAGAGGCAGAGGGATGAGAGGAATTCTCGCCGGGAAGACGCTGGCATACTTGGAGAATTCCTCGAAGGAAAACTTCAGGAATCTGGAGGCTACCGTGACGGATTACTTTGATGTGGCTGTCGGGACTGGAGTTGGCGGGATCTTCACCACGATGCTCTTCGGGACCCGGGACGGGAGCCAGCCGACAAGTAAAGCCGACGAGATGTGGAGGTTCCTGGCAGAATATGGGAGGAGGGTTTATCGTCCTTGTGGCTGATTAATTTTTGTTTTCTGGGTTTTGATTTCTGTTAGGAGATGGGAAAAGAACACGAATTTGGTGGTTTTGATTTCTGTTAGGAGATGGGAAAAAAATACGAATTTGGTTTCTGGGTTTTGATTTTGTTCAATTGGTACCGGTCTTAAACATCGATGTACGTATTCAACCTTTCTGTGTTTATGTTTTCAACGGCAAAGCCAATATTTTGGTTTCTGGAAAATAAGATATTGATCCGGTAATTTGACGAGTTCATCGCTTTCAATTTAGGTTATTTGGTGTTGAGATTAGTGGATTATGTGTTTGTGGGTATTGAGATTGGAGGAGGGAGGAAGGTGGAGGAGGAGGAGAGGAGGAGAAGGAAGAGGAAAGAAGAAGGAAGATGAGAGTTTTTTTAGGCTAAGGGTATTTTTGTCATTTTCAGTGATCCCTCATCGGAGAAATAGGCCGATTCCGGCATGAGGGGCCAAATGGTACAATTGTTCCAAATTTAGGAAGCTTTTTAATCAAATTACGAATATCAGGGGGGCCAGCCTTAAATACCCCAAACTACAGGGGGCCAGATGTAATTTACTCTATTTTTAATTATAGCCTATTGGAGTAGACTCTTTTAATCTCAAGACTTAGTTCCTAAAAAAAAGACACGATTTGGTTCTATAACGGCTTGTACAATATAGTACTCTATATTTATAGGGTTAAGGATATGATGATCATTTACGTGGCACGACACAAAATTTTAAAATACAAAATAAATTGACAATTAGAGTGTTATCAGTTATTGCAATTGAAAAAAAAACAGAGCTTCAATCTTTCACTGACTAATTTGAACATTCTTACCCAATTCATTTTCTGATTAGAGAGGGAATCAAATTAACGCATGGGAAGATTTGATTTTGATTCATGAGAATGAAACTGGAATAAGTTATATTTAGGAAAATATGTGCCTTGAGATTGCGATTCGATTTGTTTTTTCCAACAAGAAGAGAGAGAGTACTTTCCTTTGTTGTTATTGTATTATATAATATTGTGTGTTAATTATTTCAAATTTAGATTAGTTAATCTAATGCATGATACTAAATGGTCCAAAAAGTTTTTTTAATAAAAATATAGATAATTCTTAAAATGCAAACATAATTTAGAAGATCTTACGAACTATTAAGCATCTAGTTAGCATATTTGAATTAATTATAATTCAACTCATAACGTGATTTTTTAAAAAATATCATGAACCCCTTACTTCTCAAACGACCATCCTATTGGAGTTCGGATCTGGTACTGTAGGCTGGTGTACAATACTGTGCTGTACACTAAGGGTGCGTTTGGTACGACTTCTGGACAGGACAGAACAGTACTGGACAGAACAGTACTGGACAAAACTGCTTGTTCTAGCTGTACTGTCCTATGTTTGGTTATTTCAGTACATGATTGAATATTTTGTCTATTTCTCAAATATATATGAGTGACTCACTAAAATAATATCATTGTAAATATTTATGTGTTGATCAAATATATAGATTAACTACTTTCATATTTTTATATGGATTTATATCCGAAATATGAAATATAGAAAATTTAAATGAATCCCAATTAAAAAAATTGTATATAAGATCTAAAAATTTATAGTAGAGAAAATGATTATTAATGATTGAGTTAAATATGATAACAAAATAAGAAAAAAGAAATAATATAAGGTAACATGGTAAAAATATGCCATAAAAGATTTCTGTCCTTGGACAAAAAATTTTGTCCCATGGAAATAGGTGGGACAAGAAATTAGGGGTGGGCTTGGACAAGGATTCAATTTGTCTTGTCCATTTCTTGTGCCAAACATAGGCTTGGACAAAAAACTTTGTCCAGTCCTGTCCAAGCCTTACTACCAAACGCACCCTAATAGCACGGGGACATAATGGTCATTTGATGACCATTGAAATTGAATAAAACAAAACTGCCAAAATTGAAATCTTCTAGTTCTACCATGAATACGTAAAACCTAGGATAGACAAAAAAATGGCCACATCGACGATAGTTACGATTCGATGATTTTGGCTCTGGTTATTCATTGGTTAACTACGTTCTGCTAATATGTATTCCTAGAATGAGGGATCGAATCATACCTTGCTCACGTTATCGGGTATGGGGTCAGTTGTTTGTGTTTGGGCATCCTCCACGGGAGCAGACTGTTTACAATCCACAAAAAAACACAACAAATTTTAGTCAGACACATAAGTTTGAGTTATTTAGTATTCAATAGTTTGTCTTTGGTTATTCAATGGTGAGGCAGTTACGATTCGATGGTTTTTACTCTGGTTATTTAGTGTTTAACTACGTCCTACTAATATGTGTTGCTAGACTGACCTTCAAGTTTAGGGATCGAGTTATACCTTGCTCGCGTCATCTGGTATGGGGTTAGTTGTTTGTGTTTGGACATCCTCCACGGGGGCAGTCTATTTACATCCACAAAAAATACAGCAAATTTTGGTTAGAACATAAGTTTGAGTTACGTAAGATTCAATGGTTTGTCTTTTGTTATTTAATGGTGAGGCATTTGTAATTCGATGATTTTGAATGTTATGATGATTTATTACGTTCTGCTAAGATTGACCAACGAGTTTGTGGATTGATCAGTTATTACCTTGCTCGTGTCATCGGTAGGCTCTTTTCCAACACGTTCTTTCGTGACGTGTTCTTCAACATCCACTGCCACTTTGACTTTCTCTCCCATGCTCTCCCTATTTGCAAGAACCTTGGTGATGGCCAACTTATGCGATGTCAGCATATCAATATGATATTGGATCCCACCTAATTGTCGTTGTAGTTGTGAAAAACATACTAACAAATGTTAAATACAGCTAATATATATATAAGTGTGTAAATAAAAATATATATAACTAATAACCTCATTAGTTGACAATTCTTTCCATTTAGGGATATCATTTCTAGCTTCCTGAGATTGCTCTACTTGCTCGACTCATTCAGCTCGTTGGACTCTCTCAGCTTGCTGAACTTGCTCAAATTTCTCAGCTTGCTTATTCCCATGACTTAGACGGTACTGAACCATCAAGTTCATATTCCTACAACACTTGATGATTGATGCAGAGCTGGTTACAGCATTGAAAAACCCATCATTTGCCCTTTCAACCACATAATTATACCAATTGTATATGGTAGCATCTTCGAGCGGGTTAATAAAGTTGTAGAACCTAGCAAAAATAACATGGGTCACTTGTGGGGCGAGGAACACACCTAATCCATAAATGATATAAAATTATGCCCAGTCTTCATCCGACACTAGTCCCCTCAGACCGAACAACACCTCCTTCACCTCTTTCAAGCCGATGAAAGGCCGCTTAGACATCTTCATGTTGTATTTCTCGAGGAACTCACAACACTTGCTCTGTCCTCTCTTGTTGAAGGTATCCAATTCTAAATCAATCTCACCTCGTCCAACAGGGAGTCTATATAATTGCTCTACGAAGTCTGGAGTCACCATCATAAGCCCATCATCTCCCCGACAATCTAACAGAAATTCCTCTAATTTAGAAGGTCGTATGACATCCTCCATAACATGTAAAAGGTATCCAAAACTAGCATTCGTCACTAACTTCACACGTTCCCCGGCCTCTTTAATGCTCTTCAATCCAAAGAGGAGGTCATTTACTTCCTTTAGTAAATTTGGCCTGGTTGAACATGTGTACACCGCCATCGACACCATAAAAATATGAAAGAATATGCTGTTATATTCAAATAATTAAATAAAAGGATATCAAACCATTCAATCATATCATAGGATATCAAACCATTCAACTACCTAATCCCATCATTTGCCCTTTTCAACCATATAATTGCACCAATTGTATATGGTAGCATCTTTGAGCGGGTTAGTAAAGCTGTAGAACCTAGCAGAAATAACACGGGTCACTTGTAGGGCGAGGAACACACTTAATCCATAAATGGTATAAAATTGTGCCAAGTCTTCATCCGACACTAGTCCCCTCAGACCGAACAACACCTCCTTCACCTCTTTCAAGTCGATAAAAGATCGCTTAGACATCTTCATGTTGTATTTCTCGAGGAACTCACAACACTTGCTCTGTCCTCTCTTGTTGAAGGTATCCAATTCTAAATCAATCTCACCTCGTCTAGCAGGGAGTATAATTGCTCTACGAAGTCTGGAGTCACCATCATAAGCCCATCATCTCCCCGACAATCTAACAGAAACTCCTCTAACTCAGAAGGTCGTATAACATCCTCTATAACATGTAAAAGGTATCCAAAACCAGCATTCATCACCAACTTCACACGTTCCCCGGCCCTTTTAATACTCTTCAATCCGAAGAGGAGGTCATTTACTTCCTTTAGTAAATTTAGCCTGGTTGAACATGTGTACACCGCCATCTACACCATAAAAACATGAAAGAATACGCTGTTATATTCAAATCATTAAATAAAAGGATATCAAACCATTCAATCATATCATAGAATTACACATAGCAAACCATTGAATTATATACATAGCACACCATTGAATTACACATAACAAACCATCAAATTACAAAACAAAAATCATGGAAACAAACAAACCCCACTAAATCTTTTCATACGCAAAACAATGAATCACACATAATAAACCATTGAATTACAACATACAATACAATTGAATCACACTTTTAACCTCCTAACTAAATTAACAAACCGTTGAATCACATTAGCAAACCCATTGATTAACATAAATACATACCATTGAATAACATTAGCAAAAATATTGAATCACACCAGCAAAACTTATGATTAATAATAATGCAAACCATTACATATCATAGGATCTTTAAATCTAAGTTGACCACACAATTGAATCACACTTGTAACCCCTAACTAAATTGAGAAACGGTTGAATCATATTAGCAAATCATTGTATATCACAAACAGAACCATTGAATCTCATTTGACCACATTATTGAATCACGCTTGTATCACCTAAACAAATAAAAAAAACTCAAGATCCAACGATTTACTAGAGACCTATTCGTTGACTTAGGTCGAGCTTCTTCAACTCGTAATCGCACACGTTCGACGACGACCTAGCCTCACCGTGCACTAAACCTCACCGGCGAATATGAATGTCTCACCGCGCACTAAACCACAATGATGATAGGAATATCTCACCTCCTCACAGACGACGGCAGGGCCTAAACCCACTACACATAACCACGGTCGACAACGGTAAAGGCTAACCTCACCGCGGACTAACCCTCACCGGAAAAATCTGAATGTCTCACCGACTCAACGAATATAGCAAAATGCTAATCTCACCATGTAGTACCCAGTCGATGACAACGACGGCTAACCTCAGCTCGCACTGAAACTCTGGTCTCGTCTTCTTCTCGAAGGAGCAGTTGTTTAGTTTAAAACCTCTCTCCGCCACTCTCTTTCTCTGTGTGAAACTCCTCTTTTTTCTTTAATTTTTAGCTGGTCAAAAGACAAATTGCCCCAATTAACCTCAGCTGATCCAAGCCGTTGATACGCTTAATCTCGTTGAACTATCGGAAAAGGAAAGATAAACTTTTCTTCTACTGTTTGACTAGTAAATAACGAGAAGCTAATTTTGGAGAGAAGAAAAAAGAATATCAAATTACAAAATTGAACTTGAGACTAGATGTGACCGTGGAAGAAAAAGTTTTAGCATATCTTATTAATTAAATTTGAACCCTAAAAAAATAAATTATACTTGATCAACTAATACTTAATTTTGTAGGGGGTTTGAATCCTTGTCGTATTCGAAATGGTATGAGTGTCGAAGAAAAAGTTTAGAATTTTTGAGAAAATTTGCAAATTATCTAGGAAGTCTATCTCTGGTATTGTAATAGTAATTTAAACGTGATAAAATTACTAAGGAACTTATGCTAATTTTCCCAAATTTAAATATAAAAAATTTTGTTGTCTAAATATAGACGTGCATTGTGATTTAAGTCTAAGTATAAAAAATTCCAGCAATCAGTTTTTAAGGTAGATGTTAAAAATTTTGGTCAGAAAGATTGAATTTCGAATACCTTGGTCATATTTTTTTTCCAAATTCTAGATGAAAAAAAAATACAAAACACATTGATAATATTTTTCTAAAACGATTCCAAAGTTAAATCCTCTTTTTTGGTGAGAAAAAGAAAGTTAAATCCTCTTTTATATTCTCCTCTTGATTTGGGCCTGGGCGTGATGTAAGGCCTTAGTTACTGCTTCATCTCTTGAGCTTTCTCTTGCTAACATCTCGTAGCCCTCGCTGTACACCACATTGGCCTCCCTGAACTTCGACTCCTTGAACAGCGACAACCAACCCAAACCAAAGGCCACCGCAACCAACCCACACCAAAGGCCGAAGGCCGAAGCTGAGATGGGCGACTTACCGGCGAGCTCCTCGAAGGTCGAAGCTGAGGTGGGCGACTTACTAGCGAGCTCCTCCAAGGCCGAAGCTGAGAAGGGTAGCCGTTGTGCTCGAGGTGGGTGGCCGCGAGGAGAGAAAGAGAGGCAAAGATTTTGGCAGGCGGTTCAACCGCATTTTTTTTGTCTGGCCCAACTGTCTGGGTCACATTATTTCGGGCGGCTCGTGCGGTGACCGGGTTTTAGTCAAAAAACAGTACGTTGTGATGGGATTAGATGGTCTGACCACCGGTCGAACCTTTTTTTTTAAAACAATGGAAAAAACCCATTTTGGTGGGGTTGGGCGGTTGGGTCCACCGAAGCCGTCCACAATTGGCGGCGAATTTAAACAAAAACAAAACGGCAACCCCTCCCTCCTTCACCCTCTCTCTCTCCCAACACCCCAACACACACACACGCAGAGAGAGAGAGAGAGCGCTCTCTTCCTTCCGACAAAAAAAAACTAAAAACTAAAAATGCAAAAGTAAAAACCAATAAAGAAAACTCTCGCATCTCCGTAAATCACAAGGAACAAACTTATATCTCTTTTTAGCCGTTTTTTGTCCCTTTCAGATCGGGAATTTAATTACAATAAACCCTTCCGATCTCTCTCTCTCTCTCTCGCGTTTCTCTCCTCCGTAACATCTCCTCCCCCGCGCGTGGTTTCCGTTTTCCGAGGATCCGAACGGGGAAGAAGATCCGGATCACATTCCGTTTTCTCCGACGCACGGTAATGGATAAGTAACTGACCGGAGATTTCGAGATCCAAATTAGGAAATAGTTCGTTCGCGGAAGTGACGCCATTCTCGCTGTCGAGCTCGCATTTGGGGAGACGCGATTTGGTTTAGGGTTTCGCGTTGTTTAATTGATAGTTTCCTGTAAGGTTTTTGGATTTTTTTGTTGAGGAAATCCTTTTTTTGTTTGCGCGGGGGAGGAGATGGATCCGATATCGGCGGTTAGCGAGGAGCTCGGGGAGATCAATGGCCAGATCGCCGACATCTTCCGCTCCCTATCGTAAGCCTCTTCGATTTTTTGTTACCTACATTGCGTGTTCTTTCTCTTGCCTGGACAATGTAGCTTTATTTTCTTGTAAGGAAATAGCTGATGTAATGTGTTGAATATTGTTTGGTTTGGTAGGAATGGGTTCCAGAAGCTCGAGAAGGTTAAGGATGTCAATAGGCAGAGCAGGCAGTTGGAAGAGCTCACCGACAAGATGCGTGACTGCAAGAGGTAACTCATTCGCTTTCCCGTTTGGTTGCTTTGCGTTTTTGTTTATTGTATAAGGTTTGATTGTAGTTCGCCTTTGGTTTCATGTCGTCCTTCTGCTGTTCCTGAATTGGTTCCGTCCTGTCCCTATTACGGAGGAGTTCAGATGTAGATTTTAGGGGGAAGTGGAATTGAAAAATGAGACGTACTTTGTGTACTATGTTTACTAGGGACACTGAAGATAATTAATTTAAGACCAATAGTTGGATCAATGAGAAGCAACATTGATATAGAAAGGAAGTTTATGCTTTTTATTCAGTTGGCAGAGATTACCATTATTGGTGATGCTGATATTGTCTGTATGTATCAAGCGCTGAGTTTATTTTCGAGAACACTGAGTTGAGGAACCATTTTGGATTAAACGGGGAAAAAAGAAGAAACCTTTGTCATGGTCAACTAAGTCATGGAGGTTTTTCCTTCTTATATTTGATGGTTCCTAAACAATGTCCGTTTTTATGTGGATTAGGCTGTATAGTTTGAAGGACCTGTAAGAGAGAATTAGCTTGTGTTATGATCGAGGAACTGGGGATCTCCATCAATCTAATGACCATGTTTCCATTGCTTTGAAAATGTGAACTTTTGGGGTTTTCCTTTGTCTTTGTTTCGGCATCTGATTAATACTATAAGCTCTGAAACTTTCTTTCTTTCAACTTATCCCTTGCATGGGCGTGCACTTCATGGCTCTTTGTTAACATATTAGATTATTATCCCTAAAATTGAATTATCTCTCGTTGGTGATGTAACTAGAATTTACAACTATCACATTATGCAGGCTTATTAAGGACTTTGATAGAGAAGTGAAAGCCATGGAGAGTCGAAATAATTATGATACCAACAAAATGTTGAATGAGAAGAAACAATCACTGGTAAGAATTTGTGGACCTGGTACATATCTGGAAAATGATTTTATGTCTTGTTACCTGTACTCTTGCAAGGACCATTGATCGAAAATCTGAAGAAGTTATTATCGATTCTTTTATGCAGATTAAAGAGCTGAATTCTTATGTTGCCCTCAAGAAACAGTAAGCTAACTTCCTTCTAAAATGTATTCATATGTGCTCATGTCTTGTTCAGATACTTCCAGTATTTTATATGATATGATACTTCTGATATCATTCGGAACCAATTTATTTATTTATTTATTTAAGTTCTAATTGGTACCTTGCAAGTAGTATAGTTAATCTGTCTTGAACTTACAATAATCATGTTCCGTCTTTTTTGAAAATTACCGTCATCCTTCTGTCTTACCTCTGTCCGCATTATGATTGAGGTGCTATTCTCATGTTTGCGGACAGGTATACAACCAATCTTGAAAACAACAAGAGAGTTGACCTTTTTGATGGGGGCAACGAAGTCTTAACTGAAGAAAATGGGTTGCTTGCATCAAGTAAGTTGCTGTCCTCTACTTTTTGTGCAAGTTTTTTAAGGTTTCAAATGGCGTAGGCTAAACTTTTCCAAGAAGGAAAATATGTGGAAATGATTTTACTTTAGAAGACCGAAGACACTGTTGGGTTGGTTTGAAGCATCACACATCTCAAACTGTTTATAATACAGATTTTGCTTCAATGATCCATCAAATTGCAACAATATAGTGTTATAGATCTGCAGTTTAAGTATCTATGAGAGCCAGTTAGGTTGTTTGAGTTATACTTTATTTGCTGTGCCAGAAACATCAGGTTTTGAAGTTTTTGTAACTTTACTGGTCTATAATATTTCCAACTTTTTATATCAGAAAATACGAGAACATACATGCACAGATGTACTTAGTTAATTAACATGGATGCTGTTTTTGTCTGCCAGATATGAGTAATCAACAGCTAATGGATCACGGAAACCAGATGATGGATGAGACAGATCAAGCCATTGAGAGAGGGAAAAAGGTCATTACCAATAATAATGTTTCTGCATTTTAGGAATTTTATCTTCTCAGTGAGCTTTTGACGATTGGAAAGTATTTGTTTGTGGGGTTAATCTCTTAACATAGCTAGATGCACTGGAATTCTTCATTTGCAGTCCTAGTGCTGCTGATTGTGATATGTCTTTTCATCTACATCTGCTTGGTAATCCTGGCTCAGTTGCTGTGGTGGTCCAGCCTAATGAAACTCAATTTCTCCTCTAGCAAAAAGATTAGTGGGAACCAATTTGCACTAAGAATTATACTTATTGGTCTTAGATATGGACATGCTATACATTTCAACGGTCTACCTGTTTACGCAGTTTTCATTATCAAATGCAGAAACTGTGGAACCTTTCCTTCGTTTTATTTTCTCTACAACACTGTTACGTATAGCTCAGTCGATAGCTTGTGCTTTTGATGTGGAGATGCACAATTTTATTGTTTGCTGCTTTCAGATAGTCCAAGAAACAGTCAATGTTGGAACAGAAACTGCTGCAGCTCTGAAGGCCCAGGTTAATGATACTTGCAACATTTCTAGAGTTTCTGAATTTCTGCTCCTTAATGACCTTCAAGACTGAGTGCATATTCTTGTCCAGACTGAGCAAATGAGCAGGATTGTGAATGAGCTTGACTCTATTCATTTTTCTATAAAGAAGGCCTCTCAACTTGTCAAGGAAATTGGTAGGCAGGTCAATCTCTGATGCCACTTTCCTTTCTCGTATATTTTTTGTGTGTATTTTTACAAACTGCTACTGACTCAAGTGTTTTCATTAGGTTGCTACTGATCGGTGCATTATGGCTTTGCTTTTCCTCATTGTTATTGGTGTCGTAGCCATCATTATTGTGAAGGTAAATTTGATCCATTGTTTTCAGTTAAATCTTTTGGATGGACCTGATAATGTTATGTGGTGCAATTGCTATTTGCTTTACAACAACTTGATGTAAAATTAATGTAATTTAGTCTGTTTCCACTTTGAATCAAATTATCTTTGACGATACGTTCTTGTTAAGTTTTACTTTCGCTACTTCAAAACCTTCTCTTCTTTTATCCTTTTCTCTTTCTTTTCTTTTAATATCTCTGCCCTGGCATACTAACACCTCTACTCGTTATGATTCCAGCTGGTGAACCCGCACAACAAGGACATCCGCGATATCCCAGGACTGGCCCCGCCTGCTCAGTCGCGCCGGTTACTTTGGAATCACTCGTGAAATACTAACGCGAAATGGAATGATGAGTGGTTTCCCTTGATAATTTGCTGTAAGAATGTAGCCATCTTCCAGCTTTTGTGCTCGTAGCTGTTAGAAAATGGGACAAAACCAATCAAGTTGAAGAGTGCAGTGCGAACCAGGGAGACGGTTTTCCAAGAACCAACCTCGATTCGTTGATTTGGCTGCAGATGAAAGAGAGACCCTTTGTCAGCTGGTTTCAATTTTGTTGGAGTTAAAATGCGATCTGTTGCATTGGTGTCATATTATACAAACCGTATTATCACTTTGGAAGTCTTTCTTTGGCTGTGTTTTGTTCGTCTCATTTTCCTTGTGTCATATGTATCGTTGTTGTATATCATTGGTTTTCGCTTTGAATTTATTGATATGGCATTCTGTATTACTTTGGTTATTGTGACTTATTATCTAACAGGTCAAGTTTTGTAGGATTATTATTTCTAGAATGTTGCATATTAATTAGGTCACGAAAATGTTGAAAGTGATGGAAGTGTGAAACGGTGACTCTCTGCCTTTTTGGAAGCTAGAGGGACAGGTGAAGGAAGACATTAACCCATCTTGATCAAAGAGCCACCGTTTTGAGGCTTTGATTCTAACGTACGACGAAATGAGAGAATAACACGAGATTACTTTAATATTATGCCAGAATTTTCAAAGTCAATTTAATAGGTTAATTAATTTTTTATACTTAAAAAAATCATTTTTCAAGCAAATTGAGATTGTTACTAAAAAGCTGAACCAATGGAGTCGTCCTTGAATAGTATGTCTGCAGTCTCTCTCAAAATGACATGGATGTTGTTAAAAAATGTGGTCGTCCACAAGAGTTTCAGTTGACAAAATCATGTAATTTTTTTTAATGTAAGTGACAATTTGGATTAAAAAAATTGAAACAGCATAGCAATTCATTGGAAAAGACGTTGAATAACAAATTATGAAAGTGATTTTTTATCAAATATGTTTTCCAGAGAGGAGAAAAACAATCAGCAAGACCACATTCCAATGTTAGTCCGCGAACGTTCGAATGTATTCAACCCCATCGTCATTGGGTTCATATTCAGCAATGGACCCAATGGTTTTAGAGTGCTTATTCTCTCTCGAGTCTCGAGAGTGTGCAATGGTTATGGGCATGACCCATTTTGTTAGCATTGTCGAGAATTACCTATTTTATATGATGAAAATATTTCCAAAATACATCTTCCACGCTTACAATCCTCACAAACTTATTTAATAAATCTGAAGGATTTTTATTGCTTTTATATTTTCAATAGATTGCTGAGATCTAACTATTTATTGCTTTTTCCAAGTGTTCCGTTGCTAATATTCTTATTCCACCACATAACGTTTCTTATTATTATTTACATAACTGTAGATCTGGGGTTGGAGCATCTGGGGACATACGAATATTTGAATATATAAAAGGCAAATTATCCCATAGTACGTAGTTTTAATTGAATTCTCCTATTGGATCCCTTCTTTGTCATAAATAATTTATTCGTCTCTGTATTTTGAAAAAATATTGGTCTCGGATCCCTAGTTGACTTTATGACCCGTTTTTTCATTTTTTTGACATGTGAAATGACTATTTTACCCTTTCACAAAAAGACAAAAATAATGACTTTTCTCTGTTTGTGAGGGTAAAAAAGTCATTTCACATGTCAAAAAAATGAAAAAAGAGACTGATTTGGTCGGTGGGACCTCAGACAAACATTTTTTCATAAAACATGGATGGATTACTCATTTATTAAAAAAGAGGAACCCGTTAAAAAATTATATTAAGTCCAAAAACTGCAGGGTAATTTGCCCTATATAAAATGCCATGAGATATGCTCTATTGACTTCCGTTGTATATTATATTAGCCATCTGATTGATCCCATGATACCACGGGATATGATAGGGCCCATCATCCCATTCCCACTATTCATTGGCTCAGATCATACTCTTTTCCCTTTTTCTGAGTGCAATAAATAGTTCAAGTTTATTTTTTGGCAAATTACTCCCTAGTTCCAAGTTTTTATATAATTTTCTTATTGAATCTCTCCTTTGTCATAAATAAGTAATCCATCCTTGTTTTATTTAAAAATATTTGTTTCGAATCTTCACCCACCAAATCAGAATCTTTTTTTATTTTTGTCATGTAAAAAGACAAAAATACCCTTACACAAAAAGACAAAAAAAATAAAAAACTAAAAAAAAAGACCTTCGCCTTCATCTTCTCCAGTAAGATTAACATCAGAACAAAAAAAAGCAACTCTACCCTCTGTAGCCCTCGTCGAACATGAACAAGGTCGATAGAGATGAGCTTGAGAAGTTGATAGCCCTCTTCGGAGGAGCAGCCTCGACTCTCTCCAGTGGGAACCCATTTCTGGATCCGGTGGGTAGAGGAGGAAGGCGGTGGACGGGAACCCCTTTTCTAATTAGATGAGAACTCCTAACACATCTCAGATTATAAGCCCAACCATTCTTCAAAAAGATAGGAACCCTAATTTTTTATTTGGGAATCCTAAATTTGGATTTGCTATCCTCAGTATCAATTCACGATCGACAACTTTGGATGTCAGCTGGCCCTCCGATGAATTTGTTTACTCATGACGACCACAGAAACACAGAAAACTCATGTTTGCTGGCCCTCCGATGAATTTGTTGGGGTTGGGAGTGGTTGTCGTTGGAAATGGGTTTGGTGAGGCGGGGAAGGTGAAGTTTTTAGAAGATGGACTCGATGTCGATGTTGCTCTTGATGGCGACGTAGAGGCCGATGATGAACGCCGAACCCCGAACGCCGCCGACACCGTTTGGTGATTTTTTGGTTTTTTGTCTTTTTTAGAGGTTTATTTTTGTAATGTTACAGGACAAAAATAAAAAAAAGAGTCTGATTTGGTCGGTGGGATCCCGAGACAAATTTTTTAAATAAAACAGGGACATATTACTCATTTATGACAAAAGAGTGACTCAATAAGAGAATTATGTAAAAACTAGGGACTAGGGAGTAATTTGCCCTTATTTTTCTTTTGGTGAGAATAGTTCAAGTTTATCACTAAATCAACCGGTAAAGCGCCAAAACAAATAATAGTTGATCCATATGAGATTTTAATTCACTTAAAAAAACAGATTTTTATGTTACAAATATAAAAATATTATTGAGTCATCAGTCACTAAATAAGATTTATGAGTTATTGACTCTAATAGAGAAATTCACGAAGACATGATAACGTGCCAAGGTCAATCTTTTTTAACTTATAATAGTTATAGTTAAATGTTATCAAACTATTTTATGTCACTGTCTTAATAATGTTTGAGTGTATTTTCTTTTCTTTAAGACTTCACAACAAAGTTTATTATTACTTCGGCCAATTGTCAATTCTTTTTAAGGAGTAGGTTTTTGAGAAGGAACCAACCAATTTAATTTGTTAAAGTGTTAATTTTCGGAAGGATCAAATTCTAATTAAATTTGAAGAGAAAAAATTGAATTAGTTTGAGTCACCATGATGCTTCAAGTTACGAGGTATAAACAATAGAACTGAAACTGGTTGTCGTTGGAATGAATAATGATTTGGAATGTTCCAGATAAAAACAAGTAAATCACATAAACGTGCTTAACCTAAAACAAATAGACTTTGCCGAGTGACCATTTGGTCCAGTGGCATTGTTCTCACTCATGTGGGGTGAAGTCCAGGGTTCGATTTCTGACATGAACATTTCTGATATAATAGAATAGAATTTAGAATAGGATCTCAAAAAAAACAAATAGACTTTAAGCGTGCTAGGCTAGAAGCTTGTGTGAATGGTTACTGTTGTTGTTCATATAATATGGTTTCTGTTCAGAAAACTAGTTATTTTTTCAGCTGATTCGTTGATTCGGCTGCAGATGACAGAGACAGAGACCCTTTTTCAGCTGGTTTCAATTTTGTTGGAGTTAAAATGAGATCTGTTGCATTGGTGTCATAGTATACAAACCGTATAATCACTTTGGAAGTCTTTCTTTGGCTGTGTTTTGTTCGTCTCATTTTCCTTGTGTCATTTGTATCGTTGTTGTATATCATTGGTTTGCGCTTTGAATTCATTGATATGGCTAGGCCTCACCACGAATTGAATTGAATTGAATTATAATTATAATTCGTTGAATTCGAATTAACAAAATCACGATTCGTATTCAATTCGTCTAAGAATGAATTCGAATATGAATTATAAATTTTTGAATTCGAATTGAATTCAACCGAATTCGAATTACTTTAAATATTTTAATTTTTAAAAAATATTTAATTTTTTTTAGAATAAATAATTAAAAGATTGAGTTTGTATTTAATGTACCAAATTAAGTTGCCTACGTATCATTTGCTTCAAAAGAATCAAAGGCCATGTAGTTCTATTTTGGAACTTGTGTCCTAAAGGACAAACGACTCATTTTCTTTTCATTATGGACCGGAATAATGACATTGGCAACTATTATTTTTCTCTATTTTTGAATTTTTTTTCATCCTTTTATTTATGTAATTCAACGAATTATTCGTCGAATTGAATCAAAAATTCGATTCAGCGATGATTCGACGAATTGACGAATTATGATTTTATCAATTCATATTCAATTCATCTTTGGACGAATTCGAATCCGAATTAGTATTCATTTGAACCGAATTGAATTCGAATTGCATTTTTTACGAATTAAATTGAATCGAATTTGAATTGGATTCGATTCATGGTCACCCCTAGATATGGGATTCTGTATTACTTTGGTGATTGTTACTTATTATCTAACAGGTCAAGTTTTGGATTCTACCAAAAAAAAAAAACAGGTCAAGTTTTGGAGGATTGTTATTTCTTGAATGTTGCACACTAGGTCACGAAAATGTTGAAAGTGATGGAAGTGTGAAACGGTGACCCATCTTGATCAAAGAGCCCCCGTTTTGAGGCTTTGATTCTAACATACGACGAAATGAGAGAATAACACGAGATTACTTTAATATTATGCTAGAATTTTCAAAGTCAATTTAATAGGTTAATTAATTTTTTATACTTAAAAACATCATTTTTCAAGCAATTGAGATTATTACTAAAAAGCTGAACCAATGGAGTCGTCCCTGAATAGTTTGTCTGCAGTCTCTCTCAAAATGACATGGATGTTGTTAGCAATTGCGGTCGTTCACAAGAGTTTCAGTTGACAAAATCATGTAATTTTTATAATGTAAGTGACAATTTGGATTAAAAAAAATTGATACAGCATAGCAATTCATTGGAAAAGACGTTGAATAACAAATTATGAAAGTGATTTTTTATCAAATAAGTTTTCCAGAGAGGAGAAAAACAATCAGCAAGACCACATTCCGATGTTAGTCCGCGAACGTTCGAAAGTATTCAACCCCATCGTCATTGGGGTTCATATTTAGCAATGGACCCAATGAGTTTAGAGTGTTACGAGGTATAAACAACAGAACTGAAACTGGCTGTTGTTGTTGCCTGTTGGAATGAATAATGATTTGGAATGTTCCAGATAAAAACAAGCAAATCACATAAACGTTCACACAAACGTGATTAACCTAAAACAAATAGACCTTAAGCGTGCTAGGGCTAGAAACTTGTGTGAATAGTTAATGTTGTTCTTCATATAATATGGTTTCTCTTCAGAAAACCAGTTTTTTTTTCTTCTTCTGACAATTGTATCATCCAACAACCTGGCAATAAACAATTCATGTGTGCGTCGGTTTCTGGTCGTCCAGGGGACGATAGCAGCATGCGGTAGCGAACTTATTCTAAGAAAATAGCCGACCCAAAAAAAATAATTAAGAACATAGACACGTGAATTGGTTTAAGAAAAAATAGTTCGATTGCATCCAACATGACACTTCGGATTACCATGAGATTGAATATTAAATTACTCTAACTCCTTTAATTAAAATATCGAAGTATTATGGTGTTACAATTTAATTTTTTCAATTATTTTTTTTAAACCATTTACTAGCAAACTAACTTGAATTCGAATCATTTATAACATTTGTCTGATAACAAAATTTTAAAATTAATACCACTACATTCTCACATTTTAATTCAAGACTTTTAATCATTAAATTAAAACAACTCTAACTAAAATGTACCAAAAAAAGTGAATGTTGATGTATTCGACGATTCGTTGTTCGGACCATAATAGCACATATGTCGTCCAGAACATAAGTACATGATGATTTGACATTAACTTGAATTGTAAGTGTTGAGTTGAGTTTACAACAAATGCCAACATTCGTATTGAGTTGGCAGTCACCATTATCTTTCAATAAGATTTTAGGTTTTATCCGAGTACTATATTTGAGATCGATTATTATTCCTAGAAGATTGTTTATTGGACCGTGGACCGTTAGTTGGTGTGTGGAATGTAATGTATTTTCCGTTCAACGGAGGAAGCATCGGATTTTTTATCATTTGCCTAATTGATGCCAGAAAATGGATGGAAAAGGGGGCACATGCCACTGGGTAATAAAAGCAAATTGGTTAGAAAATGGGAGTTGCTTGGAAAGTTGAAGTGATACCCCCCAAAGTCGAACTTCCAACCTTAGAATAAGGGTGGATTGTGGAAATTTTGATCGATAATGAGAATTAAAATGTACATAGGCAATCATTTTTTCCGTCAAAATCATTAAAAAAAATCATCTCGCACTACTTTCTTAATTGGGAGAAACAAAATATATGCATACATATATAATTAGCAAATAACCATCTAATTTTGCAAATTCATGACGATAGATTGTTGTAAATTTGCAAAACTAAATAGACCACAAAATCCTAAAAATGTATATGGAAACTAAATTATAAATTTCCCTCTCTTTTAAAAATCATAGAGATGGGCGTCAAAGAGACATATTCTTTACGAGGGAAGGGCGTCAAATAAATAAAAAAGAGAGACCGAAACGCAATTCCCGAAGCAGGTCGTGTTTTGACTTTTGAGTCTATGGTCTATGGAGGACTACAAAGAAGACCCGAGCCAAAACCACAGCCCAGGTTTTATTAATTCCTGCACATCTGTCCTTTTCACTTCTTAGTCCGTATCATATACGTCATGGCATACCATCACATCTCTCTCTCTCTCTCTCTCTCTCTCTCTCTCTCTCTCTCTCTCTCTTATTGTCATGACAAGTCTCCCTCGAAACCGTGTGTTGGCATTAACAAATATTTTGAATAGTTCATAAAAACTGCGTTCGAGGTATTAAATTTAATATTATTACATATTTTTGAAAATTCTGAAAATTATAATATCTCAAATTTAAATTAATCATTTTAATGAATATCTGAATAAATTAATAAAAGAGTTATCGTCATTAAAAATTTGTAATTTTTTAAATTTAGATTACACAAATAGTGTGAGAACTGTTTTACCCAAGTTAAAAACTTAAAATACAATACTGCTAAACATTTATCACCAAAATTTTGATGGTTTTTAAAAAAAAATATGTGACTTAAAATTAATTTAGTAATCTTTATTATATTGGACTAAGAATAATATAAAAACAACGGCAAATTGGCTACTCAAACACGCTTTGAACTGTTCTACTTCCATTTCTCATCTGGGTAATTGTAGTATTCCATTTCTCTTCCATAGATAGTTTCCTGCAAATACAAGTTTCAGCTTTTAGCCAAACTTTTTACCTTCTTCTCTGCCACACGGCTAGTCCATTCCCAAGCTTCTTGCTTTCCCATTTTCCATAGAATTATAAACCAACTTCCACCCTTTTTCTTCTTATCCATCCTTATATCTGTTTCCCCTCTAATTTCCTCACCTACTAATTGCCTTTAGCCTTGGTGGGTCAATCCAAAGTTTTGAGTCTTGGTGTGTGTCTCCTGGAGCTGATCAGGACCCAGAAAGGATGATGTGTTTTAACATCTTCAAAGACAGGTCCAAGTCCAAGAGAGCCAAAGCATCGTCAGCTCCTGAATTGGGAAACAGAGCCAGAAAATCTGGTGATTCTGCTGTTACCACTAGATCCTTACCGTCTCCGAGGAGCATACCGGAGTTGTACAAAGAGAAAGAGCATAACTTGAGGGTGTTCACTTTCCAAGAGCTGAAAGAGGCCACTAGTGGGTTCAACAGGTCGTTTAAGATTGGGGAAGGTGGCTTTGGGCGTGTTTATAAGGGGAAGATTAAGCCTGAAGGTGGCCAAGGTGAGGCCATTGATGTTGCCATCAAGAAGCTCAACAGATATGGCTTGCAGGTATTAAACAAGTTCTTTCTTTTTTGTTTAGATTCGAACCGGGCGAGACTTTTGAAAGGTGGCAAATACGTGATTTAGTTTATTTGCCTTTTGGGTTTTCATTTGGTGGTCTTCCCAAGTTTCTGTCAGGTTCTTGATGTCTTGTTTCCTTATTTTTGGACATTGTGGTATGTGAGGCTTTCTAGTTTATAAGAGGCTATTGTTCCCTTTTTAATGTCGGAAAGAGAAAGAGCTCTGGTTCATCGACTACGAGGAATTATATTTCCAAGTTGGATTGTAAATGGAAAGAGATGTTGATAATCCTATATTAGTTCTTTGGATTGTTTGTTGTTAGCTCCAGTTTCGTATTTTTGGGGTTGGCATTTGGATTGGAAATTGGTTTTGAAATGACGTTCTACTCAATGCAGGGACATAAACAATGGCTTGCAGAAGTGCAATTTCTTGGAGTGGTAAGCCATCCCAATCTGGTTAAGTTGCTAGGTTACTGCTCGGGAGATGATGAAAGAGGGATTCAAAGGCTTTTGGTATACGAATATATGCCTAATCGAAGCGTTGAAGATCATCTTTTCAACAGAAATTCGCGTGCTCTTTCGTGGAAGACGAGATTGGAAATTATCCTTGGTGCAGCAGAAGGTTTGGCTTACTTGCACGAGGGCTTGGAAGTCCAGGTAAAGAAACAAATTGACATGTGCTCAAGAAACTGCATGATAAATGAGATATTAACATGTTAGTTGAATTGCTTGCCTTTGTGATCCATGAACTGATTTAGATGTTGTTATTTTCTTCAAAACCTGTACTCTGTTGATCTTTCCAGATTGGATTTTTTTTAGTGTGGTGATTCCATTGATCAGTGTATATAAATATCTTTTCGAACTTTTTCAGGTAATATTTCGGGATTTCAAGTCTTCAAATGTTCTTCTTGACAAGGAGTTTAAAGCCAAGCTCTCGGATTTTGGGCTGGCTAGAGAAGGACCGAGCGGAGACCAAACTCATGTCTCCACTGAAGTAAGTAACCCCTTGTACAAATTAGGAATAGAAAAAGAGATGGATTTGTGCACAGCTTCAACTAGTATAAAAAGATATATTTGCGTGATATGTTAATTAATAGATGTTTGGTGTTCTCGTGCAATCAGCCGGTCGGTACATATGGCTATGCCGCACCAGAGTATGTACAAACAGGCCACCTGAAAGCTGAGAGTGATGTATGGAGCTTCGGCGTTGTGCTTTACGAATTACTTACAGGCAGGAGAGCATTGGAAAGAAATCGCCCGTCAATGGAGCAGAAGCTACTGGAATGGGTGAAGCAATTCCCGGCAGACAGCAAACGTTTCAGCATGATAATGGACCCGAGACTCAGAAACGAGTACACAATCAATGCAGCCAAGAGAATCGCTAAGTTGGCGGACAGCTGCCTGAACAAGGAACCGAAAGACCGGCCGTCAATGAATCAAGTGGTGGAGAGCTTGAAGCAAGCGATACAAGAATCCGAGGCGACAGCAGCTTCATCCTCGAGCAGAAGTTATTAATCATCCTTATCCATGCTAGTTTACAAACAACCATGTACGGTTGTTGCCTTTTACCTACTTTCTGATAATTATTCTTCAACTAGGGAGACTTAACGGAGGCACTGAAAACTCCTTTTAGCCTCTTATTGGAGAAATATTGTTTTGTTTTTCCATCCAACTTCACATTTTTTTCCTTCTTTTTTTTTGACCCTTTTGAGAATTGCTCATCTTGTATAGGTTGGTGAACGATGTGAGGCTTTATTAATAGAGTTTATATGTAGAGGAATTTTTAAATGGAGAGCTGATTCTAAGATGTCAACACTTGTTAACTATATAGTGTTGCAATATTTACCATCACAACATAAAGTACATCAGCTCTCATTTTTTATAACATCAAAGTATCTGAGCTTCGTTAAAATATTTTGACTAGGTTGTTATCGATAGCTCCACTTTTGGATTTGTTGGGTTTTGGAATGTTGCAAAAATTTCAAGTTGGTGTTAACCCTTTCGTAAATTACAATATGATGGGTCAACCTCAAGCATATGGTGTTTCGTTAATTTGTTTGGTGGATGTCAGTTGGCA
>SOPF01027807.1:275272-356558 GCA_012979155.1 Hypericum perforatum
CTAATTTTTATCATTATTATACTTATAGATGCTATTGTGTTCACGTGATCATGATGTAATTAGTCCCTTTAAAATCCTTCTCTTTTGACTTTAGTAGGTCAATGTAAGTAATGATTTAGTTTTTTTAGTCGCTATTAAGTATTGAGGAAGAATGCCAAATATTTGAAGTTGGTTATTTACATTATGATGGGTCAACCTCAAGCATATGGTGTTTGGTTAATTTGTTTGGTGGATATCAGTTGGCATGCGAACATATATACTCGCAATTAATCTAATTCCGATCCTTGTGGGACTAATATTTTATTATTATACTTGTAGATGCTATTGTGTTCACGTGATCATGTTGTAATTTAGTCCTTTTTAATTACTTCTCTTTTGACTTTAGTAGGTCAATGTAAGTCATGATTAAGTTTTTTAGTCAGTATTAAGGAAGAATGCCAAATAGTGGAAGTTGGTTATTTATCCACTGAAGTTGATCAGATTTATGAAATATCAATCCCAACAATTACTTATGGTGACATAAAACACTTTAAGGGAACCCTTGTTATTTGAAGTAGATATTTTAAGAAAATACACTCAGTCCAAAAATGCGGGAAATTTGCAAGGAATGGAATAATTGGCCAGTGACTTGAAAAACTGTACATAATATAGGAGTTGGGGTTTTATTATTTATCAAAAATACCGCTTGTTAATTGTGCAAGTGTAAATGGAATAAGAAGACATGCAAATGCACTCTGTTAACACATGAAGGAAGATTCTATATGAATCAGTTATGCAAACGTCAAGAAAAATAAAACTGTATGAAAAAAAGTTGAGATCATCCTTTGGCTCATCTCAAGATCGACTTAATACTATAAGAGTTTGTCGGAACCAGGTTACTACTGCTACTATACCAAACTATGCTACATTACACTATGTTAAGCAAGATAAAAGTTGAAACTTGAGAAAGATGTATAGTTTGGTTTGTGGATTTTTTATACCTTGCTTCGAACCTTGCTTATATAGGGAAAGTAAACCTCTTCAACCCCAACCCTAGGTCGTGTTCTAGTAGGACTTGAGAACTGCAATGTCTATCATCGACTATGTTGATCTTTATCATGATCGGACTAGACGACCTCAAAGTTTATATCTTTGATGCCTACTTACGTTCAACTTGGACATTTAATAGCTTATCTCTATCTGAAATAATCTCAACCACGATGACACTTATCTCTATTCAAAATGATCTCAACCACCTTAAAGTTTACCACTTGCTAGTTGTTATCCCCATTATTCTTGACTTGACTAACCTTGAAATTTATCACCTGCCAATTGCCATTCTTATTAAATGTAAACTACCCAGTGAAATATCGTGCTTATCCATAGACCATGCTCAAGTCTTCAACTACACTCCCCACAGATCCGTCACAAACTTATAGCTTCTATAGACCACGTCCAATACGGTTTTTGCACCCTTTACGGTGTGCCCTATACCGATCGTGTGTCCTACACTGTGTATCCTTTGCAGACTATGCGCCCTATATGGACTGCTCTAACCCAACCCAAACTTGTCATCGTTTTCTTACCTCTTTAAGTCCAACAAAGGCTGTCCCAACTTTGATTGCTCCTAGCTCTTTCTTCCTTGCAATCAACAAAGTGGGGTTCTGAGTATTATAGAATCCTTTCTTTTTACATAACGAGTTCCTCTTGCAGCTTGTCCTCTCTATGTACCTTTTCTTACTGTGATCAAGAGATGAATAAATTTATATTGGCATTTTGTTCACCTTCTTCTCCAAATTAGAAAAAGTCATAAACTACAAAGTTGTAAGCCTATGCCTTAGTTATCCAATGCTTCAAGAATCATTGAATTCCGATGAGTGAGTAGTGACGTGACAAATGCACCTGAAAGCGCCCAATGCGTACGCGTGCATGCCTGTGCTCCTACCGTCCTTGCTACTAGCAGTAGATCCACTGAAAGAGGAATTTCAAGTGACAAGAAGACTAGTAAGACTCTTTAAAAACAAAGGAAAATGCCTTGCATTTTCTGATATGGTATAAGAAAAAAATCACACTTCTCCTTTGGTCTTCCTTTTTTAGCTTTTTCACTTATGGGCTAACTTGGGCTCATCCAATTTTTCCAACAATATCATCCAATCAAATGTTAAATATTTCAAAAAGAAATTCAAACACTAGGACTGAAGATACTTAGTCATAAAATATGAGAATATAAGCCCCTTAACCGTGAAGCTAAACAAACTCAACGAAGAAATTGTAATTTACCCATTGATTGTAATTGATGGATGAAAAATGAATTGCATCCCATAAAAATTCGTTGATTTATGACACATTTTTTTTCCAACAAAAGGTACATAATTTTTATTTTTACCTGCATTTTGACTACAAATTTAAGGAAGTTCTAATTAATTTTTTGCACTCAATTTGAATAAAATTTATTTAATTTGCCATCAATTGCAACTATTTTAGCATGTATAGAAAATGTAATATGCAGGCAGGATTCATCCTCGAAGACGATCTTGGCGGCTCTACCCTCCTTGTCAGTCGACTCCAATCTTAGTAGTTTCTGGAGCCTTCTCGTCCGGTGAGAAATAGATTTGGTAATAGAAAATTTTTGTGACCTCGGGTAATTATTGCTTGCTCCCCCATTGACAGGGTTGAGAAAAGATTGTTGTCACCTGGTTGTTTCAGTTAAATTTGGGATTTTTTTAGTTCATTTGTGTTAATTTATTTTCTCGATTAGTTGTTTTGAATATTTTGCTTTTGACTTGGATTTTTTTTTTGTCAAGAACCACGCTCTTTAGACTAACAGAAATACGTCATGCCAACAAAAATATGTCATTTTCAAACTAACAAAAATACGACATCATAGAATAACAGCAATGCGCCATTTAGACTAACAATAATAAATTATTCAGATTAATTACATTATTAAGACTAATTATACTACGCCATTTCGACTAACTACAACACGTCGTTCAGACCAGCAGAAACATTTCATATCGACTGACAATAATATGATATTTTCAGACTAACATGTATACGACATTATAGAATAACAACAATATGATATTCAGACTAGCAATAACATGACATTCTAACTAACTACAGTATGTCATTATGACTAACTGCACTACGTCATTTTAATTAAAAATAATATGTTATTCATACCAACATAAATATGTAATTTCGACCAACATAAATGTGCATGCGAAATGATACAACTATTGTTTTGCTTATAGCACATCAATTTTGTAAGAAATAAAGAATGTATGTTCTGTACTAAATCATGACCACGTACATCTGAGCATGTACTAAAAAAATAAAGCAGATCAATTAAAAAAAAATATTTCTGAAATTACTTTGTGAAAAATCATTATCAGAAAAAAATATAATGACGTGTATCAATTCATAATAGAAGTACCAAAAAATTTAGTCCGTCGTAAATATATTATATGTTGTTTACACAACACATTCGAATATGATATTCATTCCTGTACTTTTTGATCCTTTATGAATGTAATTATTTTCTCCTTTAAAAAATCATAACAAAATCAAACTTGTTCTATCGCTTAATTTTTTTAAAGATCAAACAATTGGGAGGATACTAAATATGACAATCAGAGGCCCTCACGCACAAAAGGTCAACAAACTCAAAGATGAAATTGTAATTTACCAATAATTAGATTGGCCCCGTTTTTACCCTTCCCCCCCTCCGCCATTAATACTCCTCATAAACCCTAATTAAAAACCTCCCCGAAATCCGTACACACAATGGCCGCTCCAAACGACGCCGTGTCCCTAGCGACCACCGCGCCGAAGCCAAAGCCGAAGCGGTTCGTGAAGAGCCAAATCCCAGACTCCATCCTAAACGACCCGACCCTAAACGCCGCCGTTTCTCTCCTCCCGTCGAACTACAACTTCGA
The DNA here is from genome assembly GCA_012979155.1 of Hypericum perforatum. Classification (NCBI taxonomy): domain Eukaryota; kingdom Viridiplantae; phylum Streptophyta; class Magnoliopsida; order Malpighiales; family Hypericaceae; genus Hypericum; species Hypericum perforatum. Next base: position 279,193 of record SOPF01027807.1, read on the forward strand.
GGTCTACAAGTGTGTGTGGCGCGTGAGGACGCAGAACGCCAAGCGCGTGGCCCTCCAGCTCCCCGAGGGCCTCCTCATGTACTCCCTCGTCCTCTCCGACATCTTCACCTCATTCGCCGGCGTCACCCACTGCTTCGTTCTCGGTGACGTCACCTACGGCGCTTGCTGCGTCGACGACCTGTCGTCGGAGGCGTTGGAAGCCGACCTGCTCATCCACTACGGCCACAGCTGCCTTGTACCTATCCACGTGACACGTGTCCCTTGCGTATATGTTTTCGTCGAGATTAGGATCGACGTTGACCGTCTGGTGCAGACCGTGGAGTTGAACTTCGACGGCGGAGGAGGGCAGAGGAAGCGGCGGATCGTCCTCGCCGGGACTATTCAGTTTGCTTCGGCGATTAGAGAGGCGAGGCCGGAGCTGGAGGCGAGGGGTTTTAGGGTTTTGATTCCCCAGTCCAAGCCGTTGTCGGCCGGGGAGGTGCTCGGATGCACGGCGCCGAGGGTGGGGAGCCTTGGTTTGGAGTCGGAGGAAGAGACGGTGTTGGTTTTTGTTGCAGACGGGCGGTTTCATTTGGAGGCTTTTATGATTGCTAACCCCGGGATTAGGGCTTTCCGGTATGATCCGTATATGGGGCAGTTGTTCCTGGAGGAGTATGATCATAGGGGGATGAAGGAGGTGAGGAGAAAGGCAGTGGAGAAGGCGAAGGGTGCACGGAATTGGGGGATTGTGTTAGGAACGTTAGGGAGACAAGGGAACCCGAGGATATTGGAGAGGTTGGAGGGAAAAATGAGGGAGAAAGGGTTTGATTATACTGTTTTTATGATGTCAGAGATTAGTCCGACTAGGATTGCGTTGTTTGAAGGTTGTGTGGATGCTTGGATCCAAATTGCTTGCCCACGGCTCTCGATTGATTGGGGGGACGCATTTGAAAAGCCATTGTTGACTTCATTTGAGGCAGAGATCGCATTGGGAGATTTGCCAGGTTGGTGGGAGAAGAATAACAAGGTGGAATGCAAAAGGTCGGAATGCAAGGAGGACGGTGAATCATGTTGTGGTGGTGGTGGCTGTAATGGAGGCGGTAAGGAAGTGGGGGAGGACTTTGGTGGGGACTATCCCATGGATTATTATGCTCAAGATGGTGGCCAGTGGAATTCGTCGTATGTGAAAAAAGCCACTCGCCCTGCGAGGAGCAATGTTGTGCATTCTGTAGTAGTTGGTGATGCTTCATAATTTTGTAACCTAAATGGATAATCAAAGGTATTGGAGCAGGGAGTTGCAAATGCTTCATGTTTCTGTAGTAGTTGGTGATGCTTCATGATTCTGTCATTCTGTGTAGTATACGAATACACCAGTTGCTTATTGGCATTTGTGCTATCCGGTATTGACAAATGAACTGTCTGGTGCGGTGTTACCAGACAATTCATGATTTTTTGGAGGAACTTCCTCTCGTGTTTTGGAGTTGTATGAGATATTCTCCGGTTCGCTTATGTTACCAGGGAACAAGAAACCCTCTGGTTGGATTAGATTGCTATCCAGTGTTTCTTAGATTGCCAATTGAGTATCTGAGAATGTCTTGCAGGGAGCCAACTTTGCTTCTGTCAATCGGTTTGTTTCTGAATCCCAAAATTTTATGGCAAGGAGCAACCGAAGAACATGAAATGGCATGACTTCTTTAAAGTATGTCCGTCGGCTACAGCAGAAATTGCTTTGACCGGCCTGATGCTGCCTATCTAGATATAATTTACATAAAAATCAGGGGGCTCGATATGGCTGTACGAGTGGTGCATTCGGCAGACCGCGGAAGGAGGGGAAATGCGGAGTCCTTCAAACTTCCAAGCGCCTCTGCGCAACCACGTTGGCGCGTTGGCTATTCCTCCTCCTTGCAGGTGAAAGAGAAGATGGTGGGTGTGAGAAGATTTGAACCCGTATCTAAAAGAGGCTCGACCAACTCAGCAGCACAAGTTGGCGGATACAGCTATTTTTTTTTTTTTAAAAAAATTTCTTTAAGTTCGTTTTGATGGTATTGCAATGGCCAAAATATATTCAAGCAAAACGAGTGGAAGAATGCAACATTAAGGTTAAAAAATAGAGGCTAACAAGACGGTTCATTACATTACGGGGACAGCAAAATAAGCTACCGCCAATCAGGCAGGTTCGGACGACGCAAAACAAAAGTCAGGGGACCTAATTGAATATTTCATAGAGTTTTAGAAGTAGAACGATATTCCCCCAAACGAAACAGTATAAAGACGCAATTATTTTATTTTAACGAAGCCCAAACGACGTCGGAGAATTCCGGGCTATCGAATTCAAGTAGAGAGGATATGGGGAAGAGCTTCTCCCTGGTTCAGACGGTGGCCACCGCGGGAGCCTTCTCCGCAGTTTCCTTCTGGTGAGATTCCCAACTTCTTCTCCTGTGGGACATTTCGTCGAACACCTTCTCTGCTTCTCCTTAGCTAACCGAAAGAAACTACCTCTTCTTTGTGGAAACTTCAGGTACGGTTTTATGTTCGGTAGAGAATCAGCTCGGAAGGACCTAGGCGACCTAATCGAAGAACTGCGCCGCGGGAACCCTGCCGAGGAGCCCCCGGCACCGCCTCAGCACTAGGTCACCTCTCTTATTTCCTTGGCTCGTTGGGCAAGAGGGACTTGGTCCGAATGCCGTCAAGTGTGTTTCTTTTTATGATGTGGTGCATGCCGGTTGCTTATCAGACGAAACTACACCTTTTGACTGTGTTATAATCTACATTGTTTGTAGTTTACCAGATTGTGGCATTGACCGTTTGTTAGATTGTGATTTGGCCGCACGTCTGGATTGCGAGAAGGGATTCGAGGGGCTTGTTCTGGGAGGGAACGTATTTGGAAGAAGGAGATTCTGAGATACGGCTTCTTGCTCTAGAACTCTGTAAAATTTCATTGCTTTCTTCTCTTCAGACATTCTTATGAGCTATATGATTTGGCTGAAACATCAAGCAAGTTTCCACTCGGGGAATGATGTCTTTTTGACTTTTTGTATCTATTGGTGTTTGTTGTTTTAGCTGAATATTTTTGAGTTTTTAAAGTCCTCCAATTACTCATTTTGCTAACCAGCTTTTTGTTCATATGGGATCATGTCCCTACTTTGTGTCAACATGTAGACGTGGCGAACCTGTTGTTTGGTTCTGTGTAAAATTGTCAAGGTACTACAGTGTTAACAGTTCTGGGTACAGGTGATTAGTTGAGGGACACGTACCCGAGACAGTCGGAATTCTTATGGTTTCAACTCAATCTCTTTATGATCTTCATCTTCTGAGAATCATCTAGCTTGATTTCTGGTGATGTAGCTTACATATATGTGCTGTTGTTTTCAAGAAGTTGTTATACTGACAACTCTTCACATGTAGAGTTTTGGCTGATATTGTTGACAGTGTATGCTTGTTTATGTAATTGTTCTTTGACTGCCTTTCTAGAATGCCTTTGATCCAGGTGATTCTCTGACAAGTGACATCCAATACTAAATGAAACTCAATTTTAGAGTTTCTCTTGCAACAGAAAAAGTGGTACTCCAGAATCCTGGGACGCAAATTAATTGAAACTGCTTCATGCGAAGTGTGAGATATTGTTGGTAATGATTTGAGCTATGAGATCCCCCTTAATTTTAAAGAATATGTGGACGTTAGTATACATAAATCATGAATTTCTCATAACATTTCATGTAGAGGTTCTTTATGGCACATAACATATTAGGTGCCAGCAGATATTACATAGAGAGTGATAATTGTTATAAACATTGCCAAAATCTGTTTTGTGTCTTCATAAGGGAATGCAGCATCTAACTCGTTCTGAATAACTAGCTAGTGTTCTGGGATAGTAATTGGTTAAGCCAGTATCATCCCTTTCATTGCCCCTATTTCTTCATGCCTATACAGCCCTGATGGAGATGGGACGCCTTCTTTTTATACTAGATGAGCTTCCTTGTGAGTAGCCTCCTTCACAATTAAACCAACATAAATGTCAGTCCCACTCCTGTCATGCTCTGGTAGTTTTGTGCTACGACCACCTGCCGACATGCTCGTCACAAACTCTACCAAGTTCCTCCAATTGTTTTCTTCAAACAGTTTCTTGTTCAGTCGAAGAAATGTGAATGCAATCAATCCATTGCCAGAGTCTGACCTACTTGTTTCCATAATTTGAGCATAAGCACCTGCATCATACCGCTCCAGTGCATTTTCACCGGCCAATTCTATTATTGCCTTCTTGGCTGCAACCTTTACTTGCCTAACTAACCCTTCTGGAGAACATTTTGCGTGCTCTGGCTGGTTATCATCTCTCATTTCCATGCAAGTGAAATTGAAAATAACTTGATGTTTTCCAAACATGTGTGCTATTGGTAGATACCCATCGTGCTGTCTGGTGTTGTAGTATCCTGCAGTCAGTTCAGCTGCGTGAGACCTTGTTCTGTAATGCCAATGAATTCCAGCTACTTTCCCTGATAATTTCACCGACGTTCCTCGAAATATCCCAGCTGCAGCTGCTAGAATTCTGTCGCCATGCTCTAGTAGCTCCCTGGAGTACCACTCTAAAAAGAACTGCCCGTATGCAGTATGCCAAGTTCCATCTCTGCGGAAAAACCCAGTTTCTTCTGGAAATTGCTTATACAGTCCGGAATCATGGGGACCACTTTGCCCCCACTGCTTCTCTCCGATTGCCTCAGCTGATGCTTCCAGTGAGGCTCTCATATACTGTTGTACACAGAAAACATTCACAATGAGCTTTTGACAACAAGATGAAAAAACTGCACGTTGCTAATTATCTTAGTACCAATGAGACATTAGTCAAGATTTACTTTGTCATAACATTGAAACTCGCCGATTCCCGGAAAACTCCATGTGCCATTGCTCTCAGGATACGATGGGTATCTTAGTTCTCCACAGGGACCCAGACCTACCTGGACTTCCTGCAAAATACGATTGAAACTGTTAAAGATCATATATGCTTGGATTGTTTACGCTCTATCAAGTGGCAAGATCAAGGATAGGCATAGTTCGTGGTCATCAATTTGTGCTTTTCTCTTATTTCTTCTCCGCTGTTGGTTTCTTAAGGGCCTATTTTAGAGCAATTGTATTGTTCTTCTCTTAATCATGACAATCTTCTTCTACCCTTCCCCCTTCAATTTCTTAACATTCATATGTAACTTTTGTCTTGCTTTCAACTATTGACATGTCTGATATACTGGCTGACTATTAGAAAATCTTGTCGAGAAGTTGGTTATCATGAGCACTCTGTATCTTGAATTGAACAACATGCGATTGAAGAAATTACTTTTAACGTATGAACAGCTATGGATGATGGATTAAAATCATGAATTTCTTTGTTCTAGGAGCATTACTTGTCTGTTCATGTGTAAATTTTAGTTATTTGCACTAAATAAAAAATAAGCATTGATTTGGGAAGCGTACCACAATTACATCTCCAAGATAATCTCTGAATCTGTCGCGGAAGCTTCTCATATAGTCACTATAGACCTGTACGGGGGTTCTTCCTTTCAGTACTGGCATCGAGTCACAACCCAAGGTAATGTATTCAGGGTTCCTCTGTCCCGATCTATCTGTGTAGACTAGATCAGGGTTTTTGCTGATCTCTTCGAGCACCCATGGTGGTAGCGGAATACTGAATTGCCATCAGAGGGAAAGTGTTTATTAGTGAATTCCTTTGTTGAGTTGAGAAAGAAAGAGCAAATCTGTAGTTCAGCTATATACACTTATCCTTGAGAAATTGTGTGAAATTTACCTGCAAGAGTCTCCAACATTTCCACCGCACTGATGAAATGACATAACAACTTGAAGCTTTAAACCATGCTTTTGCACCATTTGCACGAGCTCGGCATATCCTTCCCAGTTGTACTTCATAGGTCCATCTTTCTCCACCAACCCCCACCAAGCATCCACCATAACGCCTTCTGCTCCCGCACTCTTCAAGGCCATTAAACTAGCATTCATCACTCGCGGCTTGTTCAAGTGTCCCCCATGTGTCACTGTGTCTAGTGGCAGCATCACAAATACAGGTACCTTGACGCTACTATTGCTGCGATGACCTGATATTGCAGTATGGAGCTTCTCCGATTTCTCACCTTCTCTTGCTTCCGTTATCACGAGGCTTTCGTGTTGAACTTGGAGCTCATTCGTGGAACTCTTCACACGAAGCCGGCATGATGGCTTAGTTTGAGGGAAGCATATTATGCTGGAGAGCTCAACAGGTTTGAAGCTTTTGGTGTCTTTTATATTAATGAAGGGTGTTGAAGAGCGTAATGTCAAAGCCATGTTTCCTGTGGGATTTTTGGAAGAAGAGGGAAATGAGAATGTGATTGTAGAATGGGTGGGCAGTGTATTCATTTATAGTAAACTTTGGTTCAGGTTTAGTAACAAGACAATAATGGTGGGCTCTAGTTTTCCCATGTCGTTTTCTCTACGCGGTTACAACCTTTTTCCTTGGTATCTATTACAGAAGATTCACATAATTTTTCAGATTTTGTACCATGTTCAAATTTTGCATACTGCAAATAGTTTCATTTGCTGTCTTCGAGCATTTTAATCTGTCTGTAGCTCTCCTTTATTGTGATTAAAGGCATTAAATAACCCAAAGCTGTGGACCTTCATTTGATCTGCGGAGGAAACTAATTTATTGGGAAGATTGGTGATTGTGTATATGCATCACTAGCTTGTTGCATACAAATAATGCTTGATGCCTTCATTTGTCTGGTGTAAGAAAATTGCATTATTCTTGAAATATTGAATTGATTGATTGTATTATGTTTCTCTTGATTTATTCTTAAGTTTTAATATCGATGATTAGTTGAAGGATTAGAAAAGCTGCTACTGCAAAATTTGCCTTCGTCGGTAAGACTTCAAATTCAGCGTTTAGTGTTAGCCTAGTGGAATTGATTTGAAAGATAATTGCGAATCTTTGGCTCTTTGAAGACCTTGACGTTGATAGTTTGATGCTTACCGAAGTAAGGTTTATTTTGATTGGCCGACCTAACATCATTTTATGTTTTTTTTTAGAATCATTTTATGTGGAGGGCGTGAATTCTTATCTTACTGTACAGAAAAACTGACTCATCTAACCATGGAGCTAAAGAACAACACAAGCTGACTCTTAGCTTGATATTCCGGAAATCATCGAGGTCGTGCATCTTGGTTTTTTACTGTTATTGTCGAAACTCAAGTCATTTGACAGTTGATGTTGATTTACATTAAGTTCGAAACATTTTGTGAACTGTGTTTGTTCCAGTTCGGTTCCCTATTCAGAATGTTCATCATTACGTTACATTATTCGAAACACTTCTTTATCAAGCTGCCTTGTGGATGCTGCACTTGCTCTTAAGTGAAATTTTCTTGTCCAAAAGCCTTCAAGTTTACTTTCTCCCATCTGGTCTAACTCAGGTCGAGGTAAAAGTGGTAAGACACTCCATTATTATGGAATTTTGATGTCACCTTAAATGGACCCCCTCTATGAGCTGGTACGAAGCGGGGGAGAAGGGGGACCGATTTCGATGTTTTTTGTGTAGTTCTAAATTAACCAAAAAAAAAATTGAGTCAGTTATTGAGAACGCAATATTATTAAATTTTTATTGAATGTTTTTTGTTACTTTCCAAAAATCTCAACCGACTTAAATCTAGATTATTTAAGGTAGTACATTTATGGGATACGAATGGTTATAAACCAAAAGATCTCGTGTCGACGACCAACTAAATGGTCCCCTTAGATGTCATTCTCCACTTAACGTTCTCCTTTCCTTTAAGCTTTCTGGTTCTCAACTTCTCCTAACGTATCCACTTCGGCTTCCACAAAAATTCCGATTTACAAATTTGTCATTTCATTTTGATCGACATGGAGGAATAGGTGAAATAACAAGGACAAAAGGATACCTACCTATTTGACGATGTTATTTGTAAAGACGATGTAGTTTGTGATTGCAATCTTTGGGGACAATAACAGAGCTATCTTAGGTTAAAGATATAGCAGGTCATACGTCGGCCTCCCTTTAAACAAATGTAAGGCATTGCAATCTGTAGGGACCAAAATCAGTATCATGAAGCGAGGTTGGCTCTTGCATTTTGATCACACCTGTCGTGAAATTAACCTCGTTATGGGGTATAGATTGACTCTTGAATTGTAATGGGGTAGCCTTTCTTTCTACTCCCTTAATTTCTTCTTTGATCGAATAAAGTCAAAGAGAACGTGTGCTGGCCTCCTTACAATTTTCGACCAAAGGTTACCCCATCTTGATTTTCTAGGTAGCTAGAGGCTAAAACAAACGAGATATGACGTATCATTTTCTAAAAGTTAATATCTTGAGCAAGAGAGATACAAGAACGTAGGAAATATCTTTAAACATGTGGTACGACATCTATGTTTTTTGAAGGACAAGATATTTACTCCTTCAAACGTATAATAATTGCAATTGCAGATATTTTTGGTGACCCCAAAAATATCACAATGGTTATTGGTTCACTTGTGTGTACTTGTCCCATGGCCCACTTCCTGCTCTTTATTTATAGCAGCGTTTTAAAAAAAATGCAGTATGACTGGTCGGACTGCGAATCGAGATTCAGGTCGGGTTATTTTTATGTTAAAAAATGAGGTCCGATCGGATTGGTCATTTTTCAAACAGACCAGACAGTTCACACGGAAAATTCGGACGATTCGCCTGGAAATTTGGTTTTTTAATATATATTTTTAAAAATTTAGAAATTATTTACATATGACCCGGAGGTCGGACCTAATTCTAGGTCGACCTTTGGGTCATTTTTCAAAACCCTGCTTTATAGCTTACCTCAAATTAGGGCTGAGCATTTGATATTCGGTATTCGGGATTTTCGGTATTTTTTCAGTATTCGGTATTTCGAGATCGGTATTTCGGTTTAAGGGATTCTATTCGGTATCAAATTTTGAGAAATTTTAGTGAATTTTGGTATTCGGTATAGGAAAAATTAGACTAAAGCTCCTGTACTTTGGGGATTCAACTGTTTTAGTCCCTACTGTTTTAAAACTACTCTTTCAGTTCCTCTATGCAAAATAATATAGATGTTTAGTCCCTAGCGGGTCATGTGATGTCAGCAGTCAACATAAAATTTTTAAGACCAATATACCCTTCTTTTAAATCTAACTAAATCTGATTCGACCCGACCCAATAGCCCATGACTCAACCCAACTCGATCAACCCAGCCAGTCGTGTCTTCCACAACGACAGTGCCCAACTCGATCCCGGAGAAGCTCGGGTTCTTCCTCCTTTCCCCAGAGTCCTTCCTCCAGGTGTCGTACGAGGTCCAGGAAAATCCTAGCCTCTGTGTCCTCGACTCTTAGTGCGTTGTTCATCTCTTCACCTTCTAGGAGCTCTCGCCGGCGTCGGCGAAGCCCATCCAGGCCTAATTGAGCCCAAAACTGCTTAACATTCCAATAATCACACCATCCCCTTCGCTGACTTTTTTTTCTGATCCGAAACGAAACAGAAGAGAATCCCACCAGCAAGTGAGCCCGCTTTTCCCCGTTCAAATTAATTAGAACACCAACCAACCTAAACTGGGTTTCCTTTAATTCTTGTATAAGCACTAAAGGTACCTTCTTTTTCCAATCTATGTTTTCTCTCCGCTTATAAAAGAAGCCATCTTACTGAGCTTAATAAGAGTTATTACTGAAGGTTTCAAGGGAAACGAAAGAGCGAGTGAATTTATGGCCTTCATTTCAGGAACTTGGTAAATTATTTGAAACAAAAACAAAAGAACAAGTTTTAGGTCCTAAATTCACTAAATATGCTTAAGAATACATAGGACAAGTTTCAGCCCAATTAGACAAATTTTCTATTTTATATGATTTTACAAAATTTTGGCACGTTGAAAACAAAAAATACATCTGTGCCTCCAAAATTTCTGAAATATTTTACGTAAATCATGTATATTTTTAGGATATTTCATGAAAAATTTTAGCTCAATACAAATTATGATTGTGTTTCAATTTATTTTTTTTACTTTTTAAAGGAAAATGGTATTTTAGTAATCTTAGGTCCATTTTCGCCGGAGAAAAGAGCTGATTCCGGCAACAGGGGTTAAATAATACCCTTTTCACAAACTAGAGGGGCTAAATAATAATATAAAAAAACTAGATAGGCTGAATCACTAATTTTCGCAAACCCGAAGGGCCTGAAGGAAATTATCCCTTTATTTTATTTTCTTTAGTTTAGTATGTTTTAAGCATGAACTGTTAGATCGGGTTGGGCGCCGTCATTGGGGAGGACACGGTCGATTGGGTCAATCGAGTCGGGTTGAGTCATGGGCGGTTGGGTCGGGTCGAGTCAGGTTGGGTTAGATTTAAAAGAAGGGTATAATGGTCTTAAAAAATTTTATGTTGACTGCTGACATTATCGTTGACTCGATGGGGACTAAATGTCTATGTTATTTTGCATAGTAGGAACTGAAAGAGTAGTTTTGAAACAGTATGGACTAAAATGGTTGAATCCCTAAAATACAGGGGTCTTAGCCTCCAAAATTATGAAACAAGTGTCCATGTTGGACAATTGAAATTAAATCATGGCTATTGAACCAATAGCTGGGATTTTATCTCGGTTAAATTAATAGTCGGGAGTTTATCCCGCCTACCGGTTGTAAAAACTAATAGCCAGGATTTTATCCCGCCTATTGGTTCAATAGCCGAGATTTAATCTCGATTGTCCAACATGGACACTTATTTCATAATTTTGGATATTGGGTACCAAAATGATAAATATTCGTGAATAGTAACACCAAATATAAAAAAAATCCTCTTAGGAAGACTACCTTTTCTTGTATCCCATTATTGTAAATTAGGTTTTAGATTTTAAAAATAAATTAGGGTTTTGAATTTAATTAATTAAATTAATTTGAGTTATTATAAGATAAAAAAGTAAGTTGATATACATAGTTTAGAGCTCATTATTCCTTAAATGTATGGACTAGTAATGTATAACATTTAATTATTTTTTAAAAAATTCGGTATTATATGTATATTCGGTATTAATTTCACTCATCATAACATCCCTTAAAATACACTGGCCGGTTACCGTATCCGAACTGCAACCGGCCGGTACTAATATATCCCCAATTTCCAGACATAACCGCCCTACCTAATAATAAGCCCACTAGGTAACATCAGAAGCATATTTCTAACATCAGAAACATATTTCTTATATCTATCTCATTGTCAGCTCACAGTTCATTCAATTTCCGCCGTTAAAAAGATACCCCTTGCAAAAGGTGGAACTGGTTGAAAATTGACACATCATCTTCCTGACTTATTGGCAACCGCCCCGCTAGTCTTGTTTGTTAATAATTGAAGGGGCAAAAATAACACTCAGTTCTAAACACTTCTCTGTAGTTTGTGTCAACTCCGAATGGTAACCAATCACAGGGAAACCCGAGTTGTGCCCCTTCCGATGTACCGATGAGTATGCAGAGTTGGAAGTTCTTGGTAGTGAACCTGAAGAGTACACTTTTACAGCTGATGAAGATCAGTCACTGAGCTTCCAGAGACAGCAACCGAGGATTAGGGTCATCGACAATCCTCATCGGCTTCCAGTCAGACTCTTCCTTTGTCTGCCTTAGTGCAACGAAGTGAAGTGCCTCACTTTTGACTTGATAAATGTGGCATGCCCAGGGGTAGGAATTGGGGGCAGTCCAAATCTTTCGCTCTTCAAATTCCGTCTGTTCTGCTACAGATTCGGCTACACAGGACACCAAGTTGATATGTGGCTCCTCAAAGCCGGCCACAGCGATGCACCCGAGAGAAACGAACCCCTCGGGAGCCCGTGGGTGCCAAATTGACAGCGGAGCCTTGTAATCGTCCAAACAGTTCCTCCAGACCTGAAAACGACTTCGGTAGTTGGCATACATGTACGATTTAATCAAGCAGGAGTGGATTCTATTTATGCAGTTGGACACTGACCAGATCATATCCAATAGGAACTGCAAACAGTTTGTCGATGTTACGATACACAGCAGCTACATTGGGCGGGTGACTGCCAACATGAGCTACATCTCCGATTGAAATATACCTGCAAGAAAGAAAAAGCATTTCAGTGGTATCAACTTCTGGCAGCATGAAAAATTGGTGATGCTAAGCACCAAAAGTCAAAAACTCTGACCGAAACATCATCGGAAATCCCCTTGCCGAGTTTCACAAAACAAAGATGACCTTATCATTCTTGTGGATGAATGTAACATTGGTTTCAAGTAACTGATGGTTTCTAAACCATAAGAGCCGTTTCTTACCCATCAGGACAAATGGGTCTCCAGATGCTGCATAATCCGCCGTCTTCCACAACCTAAAATCGCAGAGATTAGTTGCAGTGACATGTAAGATCTATGAACCCTACAAATGTGAACCCACCAACTCTGCAGACAAATATAGCTTGGTAGAGAATGTAGCACCTGTTTCCTACTGAGTCTGCATCGCCCTTTAAGTTCTTGCTCACTGCTCCAAATTCTCTGAAAGTCGATGCTGTGCTTTACAAATCTATCGCTGTTGGAACTGGAACTCAGTGACCCTCTAGACTTGATGATTGCTTTAACCGGGGTGGGAGATTCAATTCTAACAGAATCGCTCGAAGCAAAATGGGCATTTCCCTGGCTTGCTGGGACCTGCAACCAAAGAACCTTATTAGAAAACAGAGAGAAAATGCCAACAAAAGAAAAGGTGAGTCCACACAACCACCTTCAGAACTATGCTTTTCGCGGTGGACAAGTATGTCTTCCATATCCTGCGTACAACTGCACATATCCTAACAGCTTGTGGCTCTGTTTCCTCTGGTTCTTCAACATGGCATTTTATGACTCGGACAAAATTTTCTGATCTCCTAAAGCTTTTGAGATGAAGCAGCAGGTGAGAAGGCTGACGACAACCTGCTTTCGCCAGTTCTAAAGACATAAGCTCTTCCCACGGCACGTCCCACATTATCTTAGAAGGTTTTTTGGCCATTTTCTCTGGAAGTCGACACTAAATAAAAGAAGAGGAAGAAAAAAATTGTCACAGTATCCAAAAAAAATAAGAAAATAAATGATAATACCTCAAATGGGTTATCTTTATAGAATAATTGAAGGGCAAGAAACATACCTGCAACAGCATGACACGCCTGTTGGTAACTAAGACGATTCTTTGGTAGGGCACCATAAAGTGTGCTTCATAATAATCAGACCAGGCATATTTTGATGGCTCCTTGAAAATTTCGGTACAGCCAAATCTCCTACTCGCTTCTCCAAGGTAAAGGATCATCTGGATAGAAAAAGGAGTTCAATTAAAGCAGCCAACTATTTCCATATCCCTAATTTAGCCATGTCGACTACTGCCAAATTAAGACACTGATTCAGTCGACCTACATACAACTAAATTATTTAGGCACCATCTGCACAACCGAGACCGTCTTCAGCATGGGGAACTAGTTAACTATGTTTCCTAATCCAGATAAGGTTACTTTCATCGGGACAACAAAATGTAACTTATATGAGCAGATAGCGATGTTGTCACACAGTTTTACCTGCTGTGTTGCCACACTAATGAGCAAGGTAAAGAACAAGTACCTGTCCAACGGCTTCTCTTTCACTGTATTCCCTCAGTATGCAATCAGCATGAATCGCCCGAGGACATCTAATTCTTTCTGTGGAAACTTTGTTATTAAGAACCTCCAAGCATTTTGAACAGCTAGCACCAATTCCATCGACAGTCAATGAGAAAAAATCTAATGCCCCACTAACTGGCTGTACAATAAATCCAAGGAAAGCACGCCCAAGCCCATGAGCAAGACCTAAGAGACCATTTTCCCTAGCGCTCTCCATTGGCTTGGTCACAACTCCCGATACTCCAAAGGCAAAACCTTGTGCCAGTGCTTCTGTTCCTTGAATGATTCCTTGACCGACACCAGTGATTCTCCGTGAACTTACCTATCTCGTGCCAAATTCACCGCGGGTCAAATTGCTAAGCCAACATACCAAAGGAAATGGCCACATTATAAAAAAAAGGCATACCTGTTTGGAGCGCAATTGCAAGAATTGTCCGTCTGTTGAAAGCTTGGCAAACCCTTTACCAAGAGAAGCCAATGTTGAACTAGTCATACCAAGTATATCTACAGAAAATAGAAGATGAAGAGGATTATGTATCAAGTCTCTCCAAATACGGTTTTGGATGGCAGGGACAACTGAACTCTTCCGCATGAATCTGTCTCTTTGCATCACCCTCCTTAAATGCACCTGTAGAAGACATGAGAATAAATTACACTGGTCCTTGTTCCATCTTTCAGGTAGGAGGATACAAAATCTTCTATCAACAGGGGAAAACTCTTAACAGCACACTTCCAAGATTGGGTTCAACCAAGGCATCCTTTCTGGATGGTAAAAGTTGCTTCGTGAGGTCTCACCTGAATTTTGAATGCATTTCCAAGAGCAGACAACACGGGGCTCCATATCCCCAGAACTCCTTGAGGCCTTTCAGCTGGTGCAGTCTCCAATGACACCTTTAGTCTTACCTCTGAAATATCTATTAACCTGGAAGATCGAGGAAGAGAGAATAACTGAGGTGTGATGCTTTCCAGGGACCACAATTTTGCTAGTTATAGTAGACAAGTTAACATGAACGATACAGAAAATTCACTCTTATTCCGATTAAATAGTAATATAGAAAATCCAATTCGCAGAAGTATGCTATCATCTAATCAAGCAACAGAAGGGAAAAGAATGAGAAGTCTTACTCTAAACGTATTTCTGGATCAACTTCTGTGACATTGGAGCTATCAGGAAGGCGATCAAGATGAATATTGTGGAAAAAGCTCACAAGAGCCCACATTATTGGCTCATGGATATCAATCCTCCAAACCTTTTCAGAAACCTAAAATTTAAGGATATTGAAGTTCAATGATCTGCACTTCCTGAGCACCATATATAATTCATATCAACAATAGCTTTGATAAAGAATTACCCGAATGTATATATATTGGTAGACCTGGACACCATCAGCATTCTCATTGCGAGCTGTAATAGTCATCTTAAAAACCGGATGTTGCATGTCAATGGCGGGTTCAGGTGCCAATAGTACTGGCATTAAGGTCAGAGGAAGCTGATTGTCAAGCTGTAAATAGCCAAATATGAGCTTCAACCTGGAAACCAACATACAAGCAAGGTCGCAGTTTGTGGACCGCAAACACAAGCAATTAGTAGACCAGTAAAATCTGGAAATCCCAGTCAGTAAGAGCCATTTAATAGACACAAACAAACTATTACTAGGCCTAAAGACAGATGCATATAGTCATGTGGACGCATGAGAGTTGAGACACGCACCTGCTTGTTGTTCCACCATCATACCCAGTTGAATAGGACAAAAAAACTCTCTCCAAATATAAATATAAGAGCTCTTTTGGCCTATGATCCACCACAGAAATCCCAACAACTCCAAGCTCAACTATCAACTCCATAGCTGTGCTGCTCCTCGCCTCCTCCTGTAGAGAAGAGTTCCCTCCATTTTCGGTTTGAGTCAAGGAACTGCTATCTTCAGCTAAATCTGGGCCTCCATAATCTTTAAATTGGACAACCTTGAAATAACCGACTTGTACAACATTGAACTGCAATTTTAAATTCCCCTCCCCTATAGTGACCACCCCAATTCTCTCCAACTCAAGATTCCCGACGCAAGTTCTGAGATCATTGTTAAACTGTGCATCCACAAATTTCTGGCCATAAGGATCTTCCCACGAGAAGTTGATAGTTGATAGAGGTTCCAAATTAACCCAGGCATCCTCTCCAAATCCAGCCTGACGAAGCCTTATTGTGAAGTCAGATGTTCTATTTTCAACTCTGGAAAAATAAAAACATTGGTAAATAGTATGAAACACTGGTGAACCAAATTTTACATTTCCAAGAAAAAACAACTAACCTGAAAGGACCATCAGTTGGTCCAAGGCGGAAAACAACAATGAAACGTGATCCTTCTTCAAAACCACGTACTTCAGCCCTCAAAATTCTACGATGGCCAGATTGTGTTCTTAGAACCAGGAAAATTGTGTCCTCTTTTGTTATCTGGACAGGGTATGACCACTCTGTTTCTTCCAGTCGGACCTGCACAAGAATGTGTAACCGATGATTTGAACCACATCCACAACAGGATTGGTTCGGAAGAAAATTAATGGTAACAGAAGGTCATTGTCAGAAAACCCCTGATAAAAGGTATCTACAACATCTTGATGAGAGACATGTGAACATATAACCACAGCCACTTGGCCCCTGAAGCCTGCCTCGAATGTTGAAAAGCTAGACGGAGAAATTGTGAGGCTGGGAGTTTGTAACATCCCAAGGATAAACAATTCCAATGATATTTCCTGGCAGTTTCAAGGGACAAAGTGTGGCATCCAATGGAAGGGAAGATGTTTGTCAAAAAGATAAAAAGGATAGTTACATTACTAGTAAATTATTTTGTTGCCATATCGATCCTAATAGGTGTTTAATTTTCAGGAGCAAGCTTTCTTGGAAAGTGGATTAATTAAGGAACAAAGACAAGGGAGCTCAAAGAGATGACTGTATCTGTCGGGGAACATAATGCATCCCAAGGAAAATCTCGAGGATGAAGCAGTTTTTGGACAAACTACACGCATGAGCAAGCAAGCGAAGCTCCAAATTATTACCATCTTATTCAATTAGGAAAATCTTAAAACGGATACTTCAACCGACATTAGCCCTTCCATAACTAACGTTTAGGTATTGTGGTAAAGCAAGAGCAAAGTAGAATGGCGAATAAGTGGTATAAATTTGAGGTAGATAAATGAAACCATAACCATGCGTTTATTATAGGAAGTTTCAATATCCAACCCAAAACCTTAAAGTAGTGAGTAGGTGGATCCTCCCACCCAGGGGCGGAGCCAGAATTTTTTTGCAATGGGGACAATATATAAAATATTTAATTATTTTAATATTTAATTTTAATTTATAGGTTGATTGACATTTTAGTGGGGTCAATTTTTCTATTTTAGTGGGTACATACACTAGAATATATATTAAATTATCAAATAAATAAAAAATTAGTTGGGGTCAATTGACCCCACTCAATACAAGGTGCCTCCGCCTCTGCTCTCACCTTATAAACCAACCCATCCCACTTGCAAATTCCAATGTGGGACACTCTTTAACATGCCCCCTCAAACGAAGCCCATCGGACTGAAGTTTGCACAAGCCTAACACTGCCTCTCGTGCTTTCAAATGGGGTTTGTGCGAGCATATGGGCCCATGGGCTCGTTAGAGCAAATTGGCTCTGATATCCTACCCAAAACCTTAAAGTAGTGAGTAGGTGGATCCTCCCACCTTATAAACCAACCCATCCCACTTGCAACTTCCAATGTGGGACACTCTTCAACATTTACCAACTTTAGAAATTGAAGGGGGATTTCTAATCAGATCCAAACAAATAAGAAGATCATTGCAGATGAGATGGTTCAAGTTTACGCATCTAGGAATTGCCAGAAATAAAGAATCCAGTGACAAATATCAAAGCCACAAGTACTCAACTAACCTGGATTTTGTTAGGCCCTCCTGCTTCACGATGCATAAATGAGACTCTTGTATCAGACGAACGGAGAACCTTTGGTCGATCCTCGCTGTTCAACTTAACGAATATGTCTTGGCCCAATCTGTTAGTAAAAGTCATGAATGGCCGGATAGAGATCACCTGAGAAAAAAAAATCAGCAACATATGTACAGGGTAGACGCTCAACATATCTACTGCAAAAAAGAAATACGGATGGGGAATGCGACATTCAGACCTTTGACGGAACAGACTGGTAAGGGCATGGTTTCGTTGAAATAAAGAGATGCATGCAGTTACCATCAGCATCATAAGCACAAATATCCAGTGATCCATCCTGACAAAAAGCAAACAAGATAGTCAAGAAACTCGATGCTGAAAGTGTCAATGTTGAGCTCATCAAATGAGTCCCTACCATGTCACCAAGAGGTGAAAGATCTTTCGGAGGCCCAAAGTGTAATTCGCGTTCAGATTCTGTGATTGACACAGAGAACGACAGCAGTTTAAAGTTCAAAGCAGAAGCAATTGTATGGCCTTCGTATATTTCTTCTGCAGTTATTTCTCTAAGAACTTCTTCATCAGTTCTTCTAGATTGGAACGGCAGACTGATACTTTTCCCTTGCTTTTTCCCAGAGAGATCCACCATCCTGCATGTTAGTGGGGGACATCTAGCAACAGAGAACCAATAAGGAGCATAAACTCTTATAGCCCTGGGCACCAATGGTCTTTCTGTCTCATAATTCTGTTCAAGTATGAGCTGGACAATCCTGCATATTACGTTAAAGGGGCACACATCAGATGTCTGAGATTGAACCATGCACCTGACAGGAAAATATGGTGTACAAAAGAAAAGGACCATTAATCAGAACCTTCCAGTAATTGAGCTTCTTAAACTTGTTGTTTTTGAAGGAAGCCCACTTGGATGAGATATGAGAACCGCCTCCTGCATATACGACCAGCATACTGAGGTGAAATTTCTTATACTGGAACTATGTTTACTAGGAAAGAGCTATGTCATGCTAGGACCAAAGAAGAATCATGTCATGTAAGCAGCCACACGGCAAACTCTACTAGAACTGGAAAATGGTAATTGTCAGCAGGAATCTGCTTTTTTTGTCACCAGGTATCAGATAGCCATCAATAGCATCAATAAAGCTCTGGAGATTAGATAATACCTGAATGGGAAGCCACCCTTTTTGCGGAAGCATTGACAAGTATAATAGGTTTTTTATGTCTGCAGTGTGAATCTTAACTGTTTCTCCAGGATCAAATATTCCCCTTGCACATGCAACAAAATGACCACTGGCTTGAATATCATAGATAGAGTACTCAGCAGAAAGAGGGAGATAGTTGCTAATACATAAAGGTGCTTTGATCACAATACTCCAATCCTGTATAGGATCAGAGTGAACGTCTTTCGCAATCTCTGCTGCTTGAACAGTTGCACAAAACCAGAGTTTGCGCGGAGCATTTGAAGAGGTGCCTCTTGTCTCTTCACAGTATAGAAGTTCATCCGATTCTGATAGAGACGACACATTTAATCCAGAAAAACATCTCCGTCTGTCATAACCCTCAGATTGAGCAAGCCTCTCCACCAGATAACTCCAAGAATATTTTTCTTCAGAACCATGGTTCAAAGGCCTAACTTGCAAGACATAAAGTTCATCTAGTGTCAGGCTCGGTAAAGGGAGAGGCAATGTATCACCAGGTTCTAGTGATCCAATACTCATATCCTGACTTGGAACCTCAGTCATTGGCTTCCTATTCCTGATCCATCTCCTTTGCCTTGCACCATTAACAATATTCTGAAGGTCAAATGACTCAGGCCACTTGAGGGTTTTAACATCTGGTGAATAAACCCAACCATCAACAGCACTGACAGACGATGTATCCAGATGCCAATCATCAAGCCAAACCCAGCCTGATGGCAAAATTACTCTAGACATTGCCTGTCCAATGAAAATTGCTATTAGAAAGTGCGTGGTGGGACCATAATATTTGGCAGATCAAAGATTCATATAACACGGCAGTTAAACATTACAGGACCATGCTGCATGCAAAGATATTCATTAAAGATATTCATCAAAGATTCATATAACAAGGCAGTTAAACATTACAGGACCATGCTGCATGCAAAGATATTCATTACAGAACCATGCTGCATGCAAAGATATTCAAATCTGAATTCGGGATAGCAGAAACTACCAAGTCCTATAACTTTGATTGTAGCTGCCAGACTAAGACGAACATGAAGGTGAAGGTGAGTAAAACAGGATCCAGAATTCTAGACCCAGCTTACGCTGACGTACCAGTCTCCAATTATCGGCTCTTATATAGTAATTCAAACATTTGGCAGAAGATATAGATCAATGAGAGTGGAACTACAAGACATGTATCTTTTGATGTCTAAAAGAAATCAACTGTTTCCAAATTTCAGGCGATGACAAAAATTTTGACATTTTCAAGGACAAAATTTATTAAAGATAGTCAAATTACTGCAAAGTTGTCTACATCATATTCCAAAACAGAATCATATATTGGATTTTAGAAACTATATAGCAACCATGTCCAACACTGATCACCAATCAATCCAATAAATCTAGACAAGTTCAGAGAGTCCTTCTCAAATGCACCACAGTAAGCAGATTAAAACAATCAGAATGCAGAACTTGACATCATCCCAAGAGCTGTCAACAATTCAGATGCACTTCAATAAATATATAGAGTAACATGATGATCATTCTTTTAAAGACTGCACAGCAAGCACTTCACCTTCGGATGGTCACCATCTTCCGAGTTGTTTGCACAGCAGATCCAACCAAGGGTTGAATCATACTTTTCGGTTTCAAAGAATTCATCGGTTTGAAGTTCCCAGCCATTGATCTTGGAACCTTCACTTCTATTTACATCATTTAAAGATCTGGCACTGTGGTCGGAGGATTTTGGCACAAGGCGCAGATCAAGGACAAAGTCTGTATTGTTATGTACAGAAACCAGAGACCTTATATTCAAAAATCTCTTGCTGTCGTTCATAATCACTTCACTGGCAACAACATCATTCCCCAATCTCCAACAAGCAGCAGGTGCAGCATAGTTGAGTCTTACAGTAGTCCAAGGCCCTTCCACTGTAGGACTTATCTGGATAAATCCAGATTGTTTATCATCTGAACTAAATTCACCTGTTTCCTCGACTTCAGAGGCCGGAGAAAATAGTACAGCCAATCTTAATCTCCCAAAACAGATGTCATGTTCATCTTCCTGATTCACATCCTGCAGGAACATAATGATTTCTGTTAGATGAGGAAGCCATAATAATTAGTCATACAACAAAATTAATAAATTCAACTGAATCATTTTGAAAATGGGGATGCAGAAGAAACAGCACCGTTGATTTTGCTGAATGCAAGTCTATCCATGTCAAGTGCTTTTGATAATCGTACTGGCAAGCACTTCCTTGGACATTTCTGGCTATTTCATTCAAACGACATGTGAAGAACCCAATAGGTTGACCTGTAAAGGATCCAATTGCAGTTAAGCATGGAGCAGTGATGGAAAAGCCAGAAAGGGAAACGTCTAAGGTAATTAAGTTTAAGGAGAATCATCAAATAATTAAACAGCGGTGCTCAAAAGCTTTAGATTCAAAAGCTTGTCCAAGCACACAGCATCTAGAAAATATGATTTAAAAAAACCCCTCCTACAATTAATATTATGAAGAAATAATACCTCTCCCCATATCAGTGACTATTAGTTCCAATGAGTAGTTATCCTGCACAATGGAGATGGCATATGTGAGCCACATCATTTGAATACATTATAGGACAAGAAAAGGTGCAGAAAGTTGTTCAGACTTGCATGCTAACCGTGCCTAGAGAAAAGAAAAGTTGTTATTTTCATCACACATGAAGTTTCTGGCCTACTATCACTCTCGCGCAGGCAAGTTACATTATTAGCACTTTCCAATAAGGAGATGATTTTCCCTCACAGTTCTTTTCAACGTGATAGAAGCGAGGTTCATACCATGATAGTCCAATAAACCGCTTGGCATTAGCTAAAAAATCAAACTTCAACAGAAAATATTATACGGCTGCATAAATAACTAATGAAGTAAATAATTAAAATACCATTTCATCCTGATGCTACCAACATGCCTGGTTTAACGCATTTCTTATCCAGAACCCCAAATTGCCTATATATCTATATGTATGTATATACATATATATATATATATATACATATATATATATATGTATATATACACATATATATACACATACATATATATATATATATATATACATATGAAGGATCATAACTTAGCACATTCAAGACATATTAAGGTGAGCGGACCATTTCCATACCTTGGTTTCAACCTTGAAGAAGAATATCTCACTCCAGTTTACGGACTCATATCCAGAAGAAGAGGAAACTGAAATGGCTCCGCTTGTTCGTGCACTTTGTTGATGAATCAGAGACTCTGCGCCCATGCTTTCACTTGGAACCAGACGGATGGCGGAAGTGTACATATTTGAAGCCAACCCCGCAGTTTTGGGAAACTAGACAACAACCAGAAACAATCTTACGACTTTTTGGAAAAAACATTAAACAATATATGTCATTTTACATGATTAAAGGAGAGAAAATTGGTTGATAACATCAGCAAGGACCTACGAGTCACATTTAAACAAGCACAAAAGACGATGAAATAAACGGTGAGGAAGGTGATATTCGGAAACACCAGGCATTTTAGGACAAATTCATTTTTTCTTAAATAAGCAAGGATTTATGCAGCAAATGAGAACAATAATAAAACAGTATAAAGCAAGCACTTGTCACATTTCACTAACCTGTCCATCTGCAATAATAACAGTCACCATTTTCCTGTTTTCTGCACATATCTTCCCTTTCGAGTGCGAGTTCAACATATTGTTCAGAACCGGGACCTTGACAGGCTTCATCTCCCCAGAGGTCAATCTTATAATGTGAGATAGCCCTCTAGTTTCAGTTGCCCGGACGAAAATGTCTCGACCAAGTTTGTTATTTGGAAGAATGTAAAAGTTTGCTCGATGATGTACATCGGTGACAGGAATTGCACCAACTGTTGACAAGACAGCAACCTGGAGATAAAACAGACACATCAGAAGCAAATTAAAGAGCCCTCGGGCTCACTTGTCACACACATCTATGAGCCTATTGTTTCACTATTGAACAATGAAGATAGGAGAAGGAAATATGCTATACCCCTTTCCTGTAACCGGTATGAACACTAGAAAGGTTGCTCCAGCTCGCATACGCTTGGATAATCATATTACAATTAGAAACCGAAACATTTAAGTTCAGGTTCCCTGTAGCTGTCAAGCGTAATTCTGAAGGTGAACCCGGAGAATTTATATTGTATTGGTACCTGTAAGAGAAGAAATTAGCTAGTCAATGGTTACCAAGACAGTACAGGACATAATAGATGGTGACGTCCAACATCACTTCTCACCTAAAAGTCCCAGTAAACAAGATCGTAATACCAAATGATACAAATGGAACTATCTTATCAAAAATTCATTAATCATTTGGTTTCACAAAGCACAAAATTTCTAATTTTACTGCAAATATTCTGCATTATCACAATCATATGCAGGCAGTAAACATAAGGCTCAAAATAAAAGATACCTCACAAATCCATCAACCGGTTCAATAAGAGGCTCCCATGCATCGTATGTATCATTAAATGACTTGGCATTCAAAGAAAAGCTGACAGTAGAAGCCAAGATGTCAGCACGCCCACGCAAGCTGAACACCACTCCACTCAAGGATAGATTAAACAAAGGTACCATCTGCAAGATGAGCAAAGATGGACAGAGAGCTACGAAATTAAACTCGAATCACACCATCATGAAAAGTAGAAAACAAAGATCAGTATAGCAGGATTCGAACAAAACCACCAAAATCGCCTTCAGGAATTCAAAGCAGAACACCAACTCTAGACACTCAATTATTTGAACAGTTTTATGCATCTAGGTTACTAACCAATAAAAACCAATAACCTCCTGTAAAAGATACAAATGTTCTAACTTCTATGGCGTCATCAGATGACCATAACAGAGATTTTTTTCATGAATGATGGAGATGAATATTTTAAGTTCTGACACTAGCTGGGGTCGCATCTCGCAGAGAAGATCGTGACAGATACAAATAAACCCAATTATGTTATTATCTCTTAAGCAGCTACACTTCTTTGCTTCCCCACATAAAAATTTGGCATGATACAACTATGAACAGGCGCAGCTGAGCAGATTGAATCAACAGTATGCTCAAAGAAATGCCAAACTAAACAAAAAGATAAGCAATTGACAACGATGTACACAAGCATTATCCCACACAGTAGGAAAATCCTTACCAGACCACCATAGTCGTCAAAAATGGACATAGAGAATGTCCCTATTTCTGCATCGACAACAGTATCATCTGAACCACTTGGTGTACTAGGGTCGGCCAATTTTAACGCAAACCTTCTGGGAGGCTTTTTAAACCCACTGCGCACAAGAAAGGTCCCCAACTTGTTATCAACTGTCCATAAGCTAAAATGTTCACTTCCGAATTTGGTGTCAGACGTATCCCAAACACTTTCTTCTAAGAACTGATCCCCAGTGACCATATCACTGCGCATGCATCTTAATACACTGAAATCATTTTGCTTGGGGGATCCCTTTGATGCAACACACCCCAACGAAACAAAACCTGGTGGGGGCTGCGGCATCCAGAACGAAATACCCTCTGCACCTCTCTGTTTCTTTATCTGTCCAACAAGCTGATATTCTAGAGGAGCTTTGAATAGCTCGCCATCCCCAGAGTCATGGAGGACAACACATGAACTTGGGGGCTCATGCCTAGCAAAATAATAATAGAGAAAGTGATCTTCATGTTGAGAAAGAAAAATCGCATATTCTTAAAAGAACAATTTTGAAAGGACATACCCTCTAACAGCAATGTCTCCAAAATATACCATCCCTTGAGGAACTACAGGACGCCATATGGACAGTTTTTTCCTCACGCTTGTTCCTCGGTTCCACCAGATCAACTGGAAACTGGCAACAGCCTCAAAGCGTCGACCAGAGTTCACAGACACAGCTCTCTCTCGGTCAACATGACTGGGGGAAGAAGCCAAATTGTTGGACATATTTGATGTTTCAAAAAATGGCTCCGGAAGACCAAATTTTATATGGCGCAATTCAAAGGCTCTGGAAGCTGGGGAAAGAGTTGAAGGTTCTACTGGCAGGAAGGAACCAACACAATTATCCACACGCCAGAAGGCCAAACTTGATTGATATCTGAAAGGTAAAAGAATGCAGAGAAGAGCAATTAAACAGAGTCATCTCCCCATCACACTAGAATGTGCAGAACTATATTCATACCAACCTTGACTTTCTAACACAAACTAACATGCATCACGATTTTCTACATTCAAGACGAGCCATACTCATCAGAAATCATATTGACCTCCATCTCTATTATGGCAGCTCTACTAATACCAAACGATGTTATAAGCAACGAAAGTTTCACAAGTGATGAAGCTTAGTGTTAGACAATTGCATGGCGTAATCTGTTCAGAACTGTAGGTCACTAAAGATGTTATATCAAAAATCCAGCTAAAGACTATGACTTCATGATCAGGTACATCTGAAAGTAGTCTTTCAATATTTTGTGCATCTAACTAAGCAGTATACAAAACAGAAAAATAAAATTAGAGTTGTACTCACAGAGTATCGATAGTAACACAATCCCGCAAAGAGCAAGGAGAAACCAAGTGAGACCATATGCAGAAAGTGGAAGACGGAGGAGGTGCCTTGTTTCCAGGGGCCACAACACAACCCATGGCAACGTAGCCCTTTGGCGCTTCAGGTAACCAGATGGAGCAGCAAATATCTCCCACAGTAGAGATACCATCACTAGAAGAATCAGTTATCTCCTGAAAAGATGCAGCTGGAGGCCAAATCAACTTGTAGGATATAGGCCTTTTTACCCTCACCAAATTGGTATTCACAGCAACGACACCTTTAGTAGGTGGCTTGTCCCTGTCACAGAGAAATTCAAACCGAAAATTGTATCTGGGTAACTAGAGAAGATAAAAATACAAATAAAATGGAGTTCAACGCTGTTACTGACAGTGGTGTCAAATAGTCACCAAGAATTGCAAAGCCTGGGGGCGCACGGGGCCTCCAGAATGCATATATCTGGTCGCTTCCAACGTCTGCAAATCACAAAATCGGTTAATTAAGATAGAATTACAAGGTTATACTCTGCTGAAAGGACATGTGCATGACAAATAGACATACTTCTGATCGTCCCAACTTTGTCAAACTGTGAACATTTAACTGTTATTTTCTGTGAAGTCCTCTGTAGAAATGTTAAGATGTCCTCTTCAACAGCAAGGAACAATTTCAAGATGCTAAATGTGCAGTTCATGAAAATATTTGAGACAGAGGCGTGTATGTTGGTCTTCCCAGAAGCATTTGAAAATTTCAGTGAGGTGTCGAAGGGTTCCAAAATCTTGATTCCATTACTCTCCATCATGAAACTAAGCACATTTACAGTTGCCTCCATTGTATCCCCTTTCATGACAAACCTGAAATCATGTTAAATCCCATCTTCAGGTATAACTCCACAATAACCCATCCAGTCAAGTACATAAAAGACGATAACCTGAGGAAGAGTTTCTGTTTGCCAAACCCATCCTACATTCATTTGCCATTAAACCAAGACAAAAACTAATATTTGACAAGGAAACCCAATGCCATCTTGCTACAGAAAAATTAGGGAGTTCTCATGATCTTGGAAGCATCTCAAGGGTAGCATCAACAGCTGTTCTGGCTGACAGGCTGTAGAGATCTATTTTCTTGCCAATGAAGAACAGGCAGAGATTATAGCAACTTCTTGCAAATTTTTCTAATTGGGTGAAGTGCGAACATTGGTGTGCTATCATCTTTAAAAGAAGAGACAAAGTGAGATGTAGAATTCACATATATCAAGGAGATAAAACTGAGCATTATAACACATTACTGCATGGAAATACACAATGAATAAATCTATGAAAAGATGGCTGAAAATGAACTAGTTCTCTACAGGTGTACATGCATACTCAATATGGTAAAAGAGTTTTAAGAAAACAAATGCTAGGAGTAGGATAATGGAAAGTTAATCATGGAAGTGAATACTATCGGAGTAGGATAATGGAACTTTGTGCTTGATTAATATGTATTAACTTTTGAGTTGGGTCTTTAGAGAATAATATCAAATGTTAACCAGATGGACATAAAGAAGTTGGAAGCTAAGATATGATCATTTTACCTGGAAAAAGCATCTAACTGTGCATGCAACAGTTTGTTAGAAAGGATTGGTGACAGCCCCACATCTTTCGATGTATTGTAGAAGGTAAGCTCTGGACCAATAGCCTGCAAGAAAACACAGGTATCCACAAATAAAGAAAAAAACTGAGACAGACAAAACTCTCTGAAATTAATCACTCTAATCACTAGAAGTTGGTCAGCTCTAACAATAGGGATGTAACAAATGTTTCATCGTAGAAAATTTTAACCTAAGGTTTTAAGGAATCCATGTGTGGCAAACCAAAAATCAAGACATGTTATCTTTCTATAGGATACAGCGCAACATCATGGTCAGAGTACCAGCAAACAATACACGAAAGTAGTAAATCGGTATTGTTCAGGCTTCAATCATGAGTTTGTTTTTAAATTGATTGCTAACCTCTAAACTAGCATATTCAGAGTAACAGCAAACAATACATGAAAGCAGCGACTCGGTATTATTCAGGCTTCAAACATGAGTTTGTTTTTAACTTTATTGCTAACTTCTAAACTAGCATATTTTATCAACCAGGAAAAAATAACAAAGAAGATTTGTTCAACCAAATTTCACTAGCCAAAACCCATAATCTTAAGTCTAATATTCTAGTGTAGCACATTATAGATAAAGATACGGCCAAAAATAAAACTCCAATCAACCAAATATAACATATCACCCAAAGAGTTAATAAACAACACATAGGACAAAAGAGTTATTATCTTAAGAGAATAACAAGAAAATTCACTCCTGACCTGCAACTCCAAGACAAACTCAGAAGATCTGGGGACTGCGATATCTTGAGATGGACTATCATAATCATTGATCGGACTAGCAGCCAGGTGTGGTGCTTTATCCTCGGCCTCTAACAGGACTTGGTCATCTCTTGAAGCAGAATATCCACTGTAGCTCCCCAACCAAATACAGGAGTCCAGAAATCGCCCATCCTACCAATAAAGTGTTGTAAGGGCCAGTAATGCCCATATAGCATACACCACTTTTTGAAAGATAAAGGGAAGCCATACCTTAATCAGAACATTCTTGAACTGCAACTTCTTTCCATGCCCCACGTATATCACAGGTTCTTTGCTCGATGAGGAGATATGGAAACCTTGTCGATCTCTTAGATATATTGTGCCCCCACAACCATCATATATAAAATGATCAAAACTTTCATGATCAGCAACCAAGGGTCTCAAGGGAGAGAGTGAGATTTCTGCAGTGATTTGCCTGTAAACAGGCTGATCAAGTATAATTGCATCAAGTATGTCAACTGGGTTCTTATTTTCATCATTTGACAGCATATTACCAACAGAAGGGACAAAAAACTCGACAACTGCAAGAAGAAAATCAAGAGCAACAAGCATTTGAGGCCTCTGGACACAAAGGGAAACAGCTGTTGAATGTTGACCAAGTTTCGCATCCAGTATAAGCATCGTTGGAACAGGCTTTATGTCAGTTGCTTCAACGACATTGGTAGTTGACTCTGTTTGATTTTCATTAACTGCCAAAGTGGAGTTTCCAATATCATGTGGCATCCCTATCGCCAGCCTGAACTCATCTGCAGTACCTTCACGGTCATCAATCACAGTAAATCCCTTCAGTGTAGCGGAAAGAAGACTTTCCATTTGGTTATCAGACTTGAATAGCAGCCACAAACCCATAATCTGCAGGAGAGCAGGATAAAGGATTAAACCGGTCACGCAACACTTCCAAAAGTGGTTAGATTTGCCAAAAGAGGAAAGAGTAACTGCAGTTGCAGAACAATGTAGAAATCAGGTCTCAAATTGCAAAACAAATCATGATACTATTTCCCTTGGTATATTTGCAATTACAAACAAAGCATGTATTTTTTCTCTACGAACCATGTAGGTCGTTACAATTGGTTCAGCATGACTATAACATCAGTGGAGCAGCGAAATTTACGGTAGAAGTCACTCTGTACACAGAAAATCAGAATACCACTGGACTGGTATATAAGGAAAACTTTTGTAATTTTGAAAAGGACTAGTACAAAGATGTGGCATGATAAATTCCAGGACGATTACTGTGAGAACAAGAGATATTGGGGGTCCATTGTAGTCTTTAGAGGACAGCGGCAAAAAAAACTGACAAGGCACATGGAGTTCCACAAGGATCTCATGTTACAGATAGTTATACCTTAGTCATGCAAACTTAAAGTGAAGGGTTAAAGACAGGCCAGGGTAAATAATATGTCAATGTAAGTGAAAAAGAATACCCAAAAATTAAATGTTACCTGCACGGTGGCAAGAGATGTGTCCCTGGCTAGGCCGGCATGTAAGGACAGTTCAACAAGATTCACAATGACGGTAACTTCCATGGAGATCCAAACTTCCTGATTCTGGGACTCGGTGATAACATTGCCAGGATCTTGGGCTAAAACAGGCTCTATGACATCAGATGGGATTGTCTGGGAAACATGCTTCAGAGGGGGTATGATACGAGGGATCTCCGATATGTTGGATGTTGCACATTCAGTAACAATTTGGTACTCCCTATTAGATAGAGCAGCTTTTAGCTTCTCTATCTAAAGAAACAGGAGATTAGATAAAATCATGCTCTCGATGAAACTGGAAAGAGTCGGAAAGAAAGAAGCAAGCAAGAATATAGCATAAAAAAATGTAAATACTAAAAGACAAGCTGAATTATTGACATACCTTGATTGCAACTTCCATATTTGGTACTTGATGTGACAAGTCCCGAAGCGACCTCCGAATCACAAGAGACAACCCTTCAACATCTTGGATGATGCTTTCACTCAATTCAGTACCCGTGCCAACATTCAAATTGATGTCCTCAACCTAAAACATCAATATGAATAAGTGCATCAGTGCATCCAAAATAAATCAGGTTTTATCAGGGGAAAAGAAGAAAAAAAACGGCAATGGCACCATTAAGATCCCAACAGGGAAACCAGAGTCTCTGTAACTGAATTTCATTTTATGAAACAAGATCAAAGATATATCATCTCAACCATAATGATCCTCACCTGAACGGTCAGTATATCCATATGAACAGAATGAATGTCATCCTTGCTACCAGAAAGCCACTGACAGGTGTTCCGTACAGTAATGTGAACTACATCAAGCTTCAAATAGCTGTACAAAAATGCAAGGCAATGTGATACATGTATAACTCATAACTTGAAAGAAGGCTACAGGACACATAGACCGTTAAAATAAGAACAGCTTACTCCAGACTATCTGTTCTTCTAGGCATCAAAATTATAGGCTTCCTAAGAGAAAGATCCAACTTCAGAGCTGGTGAACCTTCAATTTCGCTGGTAGTAAACCACTTCTCAGAATTTGTATTTTGATCCTTCACTTTGACTATACCCTTTGAATTGTTTGGAACAAGCCCCAGAAAATAACTTACAACCTAACATGAGGATTGTCAGATCAAGAGCAACATAAAGACTTGATACATTGCATGTCCATGAAGTTCTAAATAAAATGCACCTCTTGCACGAAGCGATTCAAATACACAATGCGAACTTCTGACAGCTGCCCAAAAAGACTGTATTCGTAACCCTCGTAGTCATCGTCATCAACATTAAAGGATGAGAAAAGTAACTGCACATCACACACGAAAGATTAAGATACTTACAAAAATACCATGTAAAAGAAAATAGGGACAAGAAGCTAATTATAAGCAAGTAAAATATTGATATGTCATAGTGTAAATGAGAATAGCCAGTGGCACACAATCGACAGCATATTGGAGTACTCAATATGTTGTTTCATAAAGAAAGACAATGAAGTGATACCAGGTACCTCAACAAATGAGCTTCCTCCAGGATTTCTCATATCACACATCCAGAAATATGCATGATTTTCTTGAAGACTGTCATCACTTATCCTCAGATTTCCCAGAGCTGCATTGATGCTAAAGGAACTTGGGAAGACCTGAACAACAGTAAAGCCAAGAATACATGTAACATAATAAAAAAATCAGTAAGTACTAAGGCTTTGTTTGTTTTGAAAAAGAAATAATTTTTGGAGGAAAAAATTATCTTTGAAAGTTATCCTTCTGGAAAATAAGATATTTTCTTCTGTTTTGGTGGGGGGAGAGAGGTGAGGATAGGAGTAGGCTGCTTGGGTGAAGGGAAAATGACTCCCCTGGTTTTGAATTGTAATTATATTCCCCGAGGGAGAGGACGAGGCATTTTCCTTGGGTGGAAAAATATTTCCACTTGTCAAATTTTCCTTAGATTATCAAACATTAGAAAATATAGAATGTTTTCCAGGAAAACATCTTCCTGCAAAACAAACGGAGCCAGGGCAAAACAAAAGAACATACAAGAGAGAGACTTTCACCAGACCTTAATATTTGTAAACAAGTTATCTTGCGACAAAGTGGCAAGCTTACTTCCATTCTCATTCATCAGAGAGATCTGAGCACGGGCCATCTTCAAAATCAAATCAAAAATGACTCTCGACTTTCCTTTTCCAAGTAAACCTTTAACAGCAGGCTCTTCAGCAACCTTTGAGTCCTTGTTTTCTACCCCATCATCACCAATAGCTCCAGTCTCAGCCATGGGCGATGAAGAATCATCACCGGGTTTGCCACTTTTATCCGCCGGGTTGATAGCATTAACGAAGTCCATGACAGCAACAATGGTTGGTCTACGGCAGAAAAATGAAAGCGTAGCCAGTGTCACCATGACCTGAACCATTTTTTCAATCAGATAAATACAAACCAATGGAAAACTGGGGAAACTGACAGGATATGTAAAATGGCCCACCTGCATATCTACATTATTATAAAGAGACGAGTTCTGGTCATAGATAACTATTTGAGCTTTAACAAAACTATCAAGCGACTCTGTTGCTTCACTGTCTTTCATTCTGGTCTGGAAACTGTCACTTGGAAGTAACCCAGCAACATGGCTAAAATTTGGGAGCTTGTATGATGAATTCTCAAATTGGAAACGAGGATCAGAGTCAACCAAATTTTCAGATGCCTCGTAGAATTTATCATCTCCTTCACTACTGTCCAAAGTTTGTTTTACATCATCAAAGGACGACTGTGTCTCAGCACTACGTATGACTGATCTAACAAGAAAACAAGTCTGAGAAGCCCCACTGCAGGCAACTAAATCTTCAATCTCCAAAGACTTCAGAACAGTGCCAATGAGCAGGTCTTTTTCTCTTATGGAAAGTTCAACCTTTATAGCAGGATCAGAAGTAACAACACAAGGAGTTAAAGCATAAATCTTTATAACTAAAAAGGAAAGAATAATTTACGATTTACTACCTGGCCACCTATTGCTCGAAATTCAAACAAACGACTCTCCTGAGCAAGAAGCACAGTCTCAAGGCCCTGGACATACAGCAAGAAAAAAGATTCTTTTAGTAACTTATTAAGCACATGAACAAAGATAACATCCAGGGACAGGACGTACTTGACTGTAATTGAAACATATCTTTAGCTCATCCAGAACCCCTGTCAAGAAAACACGTTCCCTGGGTACAATTTTACTTGAATGGGAAGTGAGGTCAATTTCAGAATCCTCATGGTCAGAAGAAGATTCAGAGAGAGTAGTTATGGTCGTAGAATCCTGCACAAGTTCAAATGAGAACAATCACAAGTCACTTGGGCTGTTGAGCAAACAAAAATATCAAGAAATATCAGCAGATTCCTGCAACAAACAGAATGTGGTCCAAAAAAGAAAGATGGACTACAGAATAGCATCCCTGATAACAATGACTGTCAATTTACAATTGTAAATTAATACTTCTTGAATCTATTCCTCCATTAGAAAGAAGTTTCCTAATGGTTTGAGAAGAAACTGGGTATTGAAGATTGCCTACTGAGCTCCATCCAAAATATAATAAAGTTCTGGCAGTTTCTTCATACTGAATCAAACTTCATTGTCATATTCTTCTAGAATTAACATCAAGCATCATTCTCAGCGTCAAAGAATAGGCAAAATAAATGTACTCATCATTCATCAATACAAACAGTTCTACAGACTTAGCAGGCAAACTATACTGGTGCCTTTACTTCATGAAAATTCGCAAAACTATCTCAACAACATAACTACCCTCAGAAACATTGCCAAGTCAACAATTCAAGAATGTAGAAAATAGGGAACCGAGAAGGAAAAATCAATCATTAGAATACCGAAGCAAGATATATGGCTGCCTGCAAACGTTTCTGCCAGCTTCTTTGAGCATCATCCGAATCACATCTTAAGATCAGAGCATTAACATCTTCAACAACCTACATATAATTTGATGTTGTAGATGTCATAGTTGTCTATCACTGTAACAAAAGGCAATGGCACTTCAATTCAGAACCTTGTTAATGGGATTTGCAGCCCCACAAATAGCAAATACATGAGGAATGTCACCAACGAACTCTGCTGGAAGTTGCTGCACTTGTTTCCCCCGCAGACTACACATAAAACATGCATACAAAAGAGCTCAAGTTATAAGAGAAAAAACACAAATTTCAACAATATGTTAAAGTCATCGCATGCCAGTTAATCATAACCATGCCTAAAGGGAAGCACGCTTAACATAGAGCACACAACTGTTGTACTGGAAAAAACACACAAATTCCGAAGCCAACCTGATGCACTTGTTGTAAGATTTAGAACCAGGGTTCTCAAGGACATACAAGAATGACCCAACAAGGCAGATATATCGCCGCTGCCATAGAGCCTCCCTGTTTCCCATGCCCTATAACACAGCAATAAAGCGAAAACAGACGCTCAAGTTATAAGAAAAATCCAGTGTGATGTTCACTCGACCATTCTAGGAGAGAAAAGAATCACCTTTCGGGTAAGAAGAGACAACCATCCCTCAAAGTCAGCTCGGTCCCAAGGGCGAAGGAGGTCTGATTTCTGACTATCCTCCTGGAAGATCTTTACAACATGCATCAGACGGTGATAGCGTGCTGGAGAAAAATGAAACCCCAATGATGGCAGCCGTACAGATAGCCTGGTTGAGGGAAGTAATGAGTTCTCCAACCGTATCTAGAAGTAAAATAATTTTAGTCACAAATGTGAATTAAAAATACCAATGTGTCAATGAGAACATCAAATATTGAAATTCCCTACCTGTTGAAGTCTCAAGATTACTCCACATTTGTCAACAACTGGCAAAAGGGAAACATAATTTAAGTGTTTGGAGGAAGAAAATCTGTCTACTGCATCTTCATTCCAATGGTAGTCACCATCCACCAAAAAAGCGGAGACATCACTTAAAACCAAATCAAACTGCAGGTACATGTCGAGCTCCTCAACTGATTTTCTTTCATAATCATCCTGAATGGAATAGCTCATCACTGAGAAATTTTTCATAGAAAACAGAAGAACTGTGGAAGTTTCAGGGCCTACCTGTGAGCGTATCATCAGATTTCCAAAATCTAACAATAGATTAGTTGCATTGACATTGTCGGGACAAAAGGCAGTCGGAATTTTGACTTTTGGGGCCGCAATGTCCAGATCCAAGAAAAACCTGTCGGCAATAGAAGGCCAGATATTGCTTTTATTCGATCCAATTCTTAAACCTTATCAAAACATAATCAAGCTCTTCAGATATTTTTGCATTTCGCCTGCATGAATTAAGACCTTGAAACTCGAAAAGGATCCCCAAGCGAAGACCACGCTATCAATGCTCCAGAACTTTTAGCAAAAAAATGCCTCAGTAATCAAACAAGAAAATAACAAATTTAGCATACCTTGCATGGTCCTTTAATGCCCTGTTTACTTGCTTCTGAGCAGAGCGCTTCACTTCATCAATAGTCATCTGTTTGAAGTAGGAACCAATATTAAAACCATTTTCATAATACTGAATGTAATGGTGAACTAAGTCCGGTAACTTCAGGTGGAAACCCCAGATGGCCATTCCAGATTGAAAGATGTCTGAGCAGTTTAACTTTTACCGTAAAGTACTATTTCCAAGGATTAATCCAACAGAACCTCAGACCGGAACATAGATTACCATGACAAGGTGGATGGCCGAAACTGAGATAAACGACGTTCGACAGAACGCGATAGGGTAACCACATAAGCAAGTTAAATAACCGCAAGCGCAAAGGCAGAAACGGCAGGGCTCCGATAAATAAAATGGGTTAATCTCAAGTTCCCGGAAACCATTTGTCTGGTCTCTGCGACTATATCTCTACAGATTTTTGTACTTTTCATCATTGCAACAGATATTACATGTGTGAACAAAAGCATTGAAGCAAAAGCAAAGACAAGAACAACCTACGCATTCTTCAAGTCCCTTGTATCTTCATGCTACCGAGTTTCAATTTCCTTTACCATTTTTTAATATCACAATGGTCAACTAAATATATCCAAGGATCACAATGGTCAACTAAATATATCCAAGGGACTTCACAGGTAAAGTACACCATCTTAATTGTGACAACAGCTACGAACTGCAGCATCCACAAACTAAACCAAGCACATGAACCAAACCTCAAGAAAATATACCTGCACAGCAGCTGCTGTCTCCAATGCAATGGCCGGACTGACGGCGTCATTGGTTTCAAAAAAATTGATTACCTCGTCAATGGAATCCTTCAGATACTGCACAGAAGAAACATATCACTGCCCATGCCAAACACAAGAAAGCGTCACTGAGAAATATAGAGGAGTACGTACAGTCATATAACATGGAGAAGCTTTAATAACCAAGCTCCAGTCCACCTTTGCATCAAAAGGCTTATAACAAAAGACACCAGATAGAGAATGAAGAGAAGTTGCACTCTGCATAGAGGAAAAACAAATTCAGCCATGCAGCATCATCAGCATGATATAGTTGAGTATTCTATACCTACCTCTGCTAGAAGACCATTTGGTGATGACAATCGGTACGACCCCAATTTCAAGTCAAATACTTTTGTTTCTTCATACAGCTTTACAAAACAATCAAGGTCGTTACAGGATAGTTCAGCCAGACATTCCTGAGCATGACCACCAAGCTTAGTAGCATTGCGTTTCATATGAATCTCCAAGAAGGTTTGAACAACATCTGGCTTCTGAACATCAACTGATTGTGCATCAGCTCCTTCCTTATACCCTATGATTCTGTTCAATTGCTCCCAGTCATCGTCAGTGAAATGAAACTCTCCATTTTCATCCTTGGGAGATTGACCATTCCTGGAAGAGGACAGACAATAGACACTTACGGATGGGGATCCGGACATCACATGTGCAGTTTTGTGTGTTTCACATCAATCATGCTCAAGGAGAAGGCTTACCACCCTAATGACCACCATGATTTCTTAGCTTTCTGCTTTGTTAAGTAAGCTTCTGATTCTACTGACTGTTCAACAAACTTGTGGGCCACCATTCTGCAAGCAAGGCATAAAACAAACAATCAGTTCGGATATCATGCTAACATTTGAAAATTGATTACAAAAAAGAGAGAGAGTTCACACAGTAAGCACCAAGCTTTTATGAAGCTCAGCAGATAAAGGGCAGCAATATATAGCATTTTACTCACTCTGAAAAGGTCATTTAAAAATTTTCAATTGCACGAAACATCTCCAGCATATCGCTGTCAAAGCAGCATGACTATGGGTGGTTACTAGTTAACTGATCATTTAAATTAAACCACAAGCGGTCTCAAATCCATCAATTTAAACCTAACTCATACTGTTGAATAACTTATGTTTACTTGCTGATTTGGTTAACAGTTTGGATTGCAGGCTGTTGCTCTGCTGAATCCCTGCTCTTCAAGAATATAGATGAACATCAGTCTTGATGTTCATCCCCTGCTGCTGCTGTGTCTTCTCTTTAGTTTTTTAGGCTTCTCCTAGTTTAGTAAACTTAGTTCCTTCCTCTTGTAACTATCTAGTTTGAGGTTCAAGGAAAGAGGAACTAGCCGTTGGCTTCCCAACGGCTAGCTGTCTGTCTAATCAGACAGTTCTCCTCCTCTTTCCTCCTTTGTATCCACAATCTATATATGCCTCTTTATGAAAAGAATAAAGATTAGAGCAGATTGCATTAAATTCTATCTCTTATGCCTGTTTTCACACATACGACTTTAGAGAAAGTACTTTCCAGAATGCAGAACTATTATCGTGAACTTAAGAAATGACAGAGAAACAGGACTCTCATGCTTATACTACAAAAACTTCTGACCAATATCATATCCAAGCACGAGAGTAAATCTAAAGCAGCTACATAACTAGCAGGAATATGCAGGAACTTGGGGAATTCGTGTAGATCTGACCAAGAGTATTTCGTGCTTTCTAATTGGACAAATCTTTGAAAGATTCTGAGATAAAGTCATAAATTGCTTAACCAAGCCGATGATCAAAGAAAGATACTCTTATAATGGAAAATGAAACAATCACAGTACAAACACTCTTACCTCCATTGAATTATAAGATCAATGTCAAGTTCTTTATCCATTTCCTCAATTTCTTTGTTGTCCTCAACTATAGGGCGACTCAAGTCAGCCTTAAGTACAGAAGCATACAAAGAGATGTATCTCTTCCGCATTCTGGAATATCTCAGGACCTGCTCCCATGATAACTTCCCACTGCCAAAAACAATATTTTGTAAGTAAACCACAAAACAATAGTGTAGTTTCTGCACAACCTCAACCATAATCAAATATTGTTGAACAATTAGAACTCCGAGAAACGAAATGAAAACTTCTTACTAGATACGCAATAATTTCATTTACGGAAAACGAAAAAACGTGAAATGTAAGACTCGGTAAGATTGAAAAGAAACCAATTCGACAAAAAGACGGCCACTGCACTATGAATAACAATCCACCACAAGATGATGCAGGCTCTATGACTCAAAATAATTTGTTTCGGAATAGTTATTTGAAACAAATGTGAAGCTCAAGAAAAGTACAGGACAGAATCTGATTATCAAAATGAAAGTCCACCAAATTTCAAAGTAAGTAGACATATTAAAACGCTAAACTCAATTCACTTGCAAGTATCATCCATTTTGATCTTAAAAGTTACAGCAGATGAGCAAGCTATCAAAGAGGTCAAACAGCCCGATATAATGACCTTTTATACTATAGTATGCTAAAGCAACAGCACTTCTAGTTGTCTTGCAGAATAGCATCAATGAGCCCCCAGGAACATTCCACTGATTTCTTTATAAAAAAAGGAACATTCCACTGAACAGCAGCCACATTTTGCAGACTGACTAGTCACAGCAAACTCAGTCGGAGACAAACTTCACCCAGTTGTACAAAATGCTAACAGAATGACCTCTTAACACACTCAAATTTCATCTTCTAGATGTGAAACATGGACGGGAACGGGCTATCAGAAGCAAAAACCGCCCCAATTAAACCACCAAATGGAAGAATGTTATACTGATAAGCCAAGGCACTTGCAAAGCAAGCACGAAAATATGAGTACAGATACTCTTGGATTGTTTTTCCGAATGTAAGATCTTTAGAAAAGAATAATAGCTTTCTACAGTACCTAGCCTTCTTCATCTGATCCGAAACAGCTCTAAATGCATATTTCCACCAAGATCTTGGACTAGATTTCACCGGAACATGTGGACGGTAGTGTGCGTTTTTCAAACGTTGGTTAAAGGAAGCAAAGTTATCAGCTAACTTTAATACATCTCTGTACCCATCCTGTAAATACAGAAAGTTAATAGAGCAGGACATAAAACGACATTGGACAAAAGAACTCTGCCATTTAAGGATCAAAGGACCTTAGTCAAACACAGTGTGACATCATCCAAGTTGACAACAGCCTTTTGGACAGGTTGATCTCCAGTGACAGATTCAATTCTATGCAGTTTAGAGTATTTTGCATTCCCTGACACTGGTTGCAGAATATAAGAGTGTTTTTCTATCAAATAGTCTGCTGGTTTTCCACCCACTGTGCCATACCTGAAAACCTGAAGAGCAACAGAAAACAAACATGCATCTTTATGGTTGTCGTTGATAATGTTACAGTTGGAGAAGATTTAAGAAAAATTATCAATAACTCTGCATCAACAATAAAAGATGTCTACAACACCAGTCTATAAAACAAGTTCAAAAAACCAAGTTGATGTCTCAGAATAGTGGAAGAGGATGACAATATAGCACCTGAACCCAATCTGATGGAGGCAAATCCTCCCATGGCTTGTCAAGATGCCATGGAGTAATATCAGAATCCAGATAAAGAGCCAGTTGATCCAGTTCCACTGACTGTAAGATAACGACAGAACAATTCAGTAAGCATACTTCTCAATGCTGACTTCCAATATTTCCCCAGTTTGATTCGAAAAAAGAGAGCCCTCTGATAAACTGACCAGTAGATCATACACAAACCAAAACATAACATGTACTGCCAACAATCTATTTGTAAAAAAAAAATAATAATCTCGCTCAAAAATTTCAGGAACATCCATTACCATAACTTCATACTGTGATTTAAAAGGGAAATGCTTTAACTAATTAAAATGTAGGAAGATTAGTGTTAAAGAGTATTCTCCTGAGAAATAGCATATACTAATTGTTGAAGCTAACAACCTTCTGTATGCCATCCAATGAAACGCCAGTAACAAAAGTTTCTGCTCCTTTATCATCAACAGTTGCTGCAGACAGTTTCCCCAACATTACACCGGCAGAAAATGGATGGCCTGGGTTGCTGGGAAAGGTTTTTAGTAACAGCAATTAGAGAAAAGGGTGACGAATCACATGCAGACAAGTGGAAACTAGTCCGTGTACTAAAGAGTACAAAGAAGAATGCATACCTCTCAAGGTCCTCATAGCGGACATGGATATTTGAAATTGAAAGCTTCAAGTTCCCAATTATTGTACTGATCAATGATCCCAACCATGATTTATTCTTCAAAGTGAACATGTGTAAGAGATAATGTAACTTGAGTGCTTATACATAGAAATTGAATTACAATTTAGAAAGAAACAAGCAATGCTGCTCTAGTGTTCACTGCTGTATACCAAAAAGAAGTTATGCATAAAAGGAATGCATCTCACCTCCACTTGGTAAAGCACTAAAGTTTAATATTCCATTGAAATCGAAAACCCTTGTCCATCATCATAAGAAGCTCAAAACAAATTTCCTGATACTCCTATTTCTAATTCTCTCTATCTCGAGTCCTAATTTCAATTTGCACTAAATTCAATCATATACAAGGCGCAGCAGCATTTTCAATGCATTCAAGCAACGGGATGTCACACAAAGCAGTACTTCTTTTTAAATCTAAAGCAAAAGAAAGGCTACACACTACAAGATTGTCTCAAACAAGTGAATACACGATGGTGCAACAGACTTGTGCTACTAAGATATTTAATTGTTTACAGCTGTAAACCATCTTACATAGGTTTAGGTTAACACTAAGGATAGAGAGAAAAATAGGTAGGGCCAATTGAATAGAACAACCACTGTTTCAATAGGCACTTGAAGTAGCTGGGTTACCATTTCTGATTTTAGTTGTTGTGCCCGTTCCAGCAACTTCATTTCCATCTCCTACAGCCACCGGGTAAATAAAGGAACCAATATTGTCATGCATAAATCTTCCCAATGCAACGAAACAGTAGTAGCAAAGAATTGTCATATCTCACCCGCACTCGACTTTTTTTTGCTTCTTGTACCGCATCCTCGGTACTTCCTTCAACTTCTGTCGCTGGTTCAGCCAATATATAAATCCGATCCAGGTAGACAAGAACAGGATCTTGGCCAAGCCTGCTCCATGGAACCTGAAATTAAAGTTATCGCTCAAATGCCACGCTTTGTCTTCACGACAATAAGGAACAGAAAATTCATATTGCACAACACCTTTCAATGACTACAAACAACGGCTACATGTTGAGCACGGAATTCAGAACCATTTAATCTACATACTGCACCTTCATCCATATCCAAGGACAACAAATAACAGATGAACTATCTAAAAGTTCAACTTAACTCTTTCAACCATGAACCAATTTCCACTGTTCAGCGGTACCCTATTATATATCCCAAGGAACTCAGACATTATACACACAGGTTAACAGGAGCATGGCCGCAAGTGATAATTTCACAAAACACAAAGGCAATAAGATAACCATTGCGTTCCCACTTCCTCTCACAGACAGCAAAGTGCCTCAAGACATGTTGCATTCAAAACAGAATGACAGACATGTTGCATTCAAAACAGAATGACTTCTGATTAAAACAGAACAAAACGAGATCCCCCGAGTTCTAAAGCAGAAACCTGATTCCTAGGGAACCATCTCCTCACTCCATCACTAGCACTAACAATCCTTCTGTCAACACTTCCGTTCACCCTACCACAAGTGAAGAACTATGCATATCATCACAGAGCACAACAATTCCAGAGACAATGCACAATTCACTTCGAGTAAGCAACTAACACATCCCCGAAGGCAATGATAACTACTGATCAAACCTGAGTTCACCAAAACGAAACACAGGCCAGCACTGAAACGAACCTTTAGCCTCACTGACCCGAGGAAACCGGCTTTGACCTTGACCGGAAGCTTCAACGCGTTTAGCGCCTCCGGCTTCAGCTGCATATTCTTCAGCTCAACGTCACCTGCCACGTAACGGTCCAAAACCGCCGCGTTAGTCCCCGATTCCATCGGCGTTCAATTTCCACTCCCACAAAGCTAACCGTCTCCCACCGACAATTATAAACAACTTAAAATCGCGAAAAGGAATTTACCTTTCCAGACACTGATCTTGAGCGCTTCCTTACTGAGGCCCCTCACGTAGTTCCCGAGGTACCTCTGGAGGAGGTTCGCCACTTGATCTTCCAACATCCTGGAAGAAGAAGAAGAAGAGGAGCCGTTTACCTGCGAAAACGAAAACCGAAGAAAAGAAAAGACGAAAGGGGAAGACTAAACGACGCCGGAGCGGATGGAGCAGTGGATCATGTTTTCTTTTTTTTGAGAGAAGGAGAGAGGCGGTTATAATGAGTGAGCGCCACGTCCGTTTTGAGACCTGGAGGTTTTTGAAGGACACGCAAGGTGTCTTGAAGACTAGTTGGTGACGTTGAAATTGACGGGAGTTATACTATGCGGTTATTTCCACGACAACTCCAATGTGGTGGTATTATGCTTAGACCATCTGCAGGAGCATCCCGAATCAGCCCATCTCCAATCATCCTGAAATATTTAATTAATTTTTTATTCATCTACCTCAACTCATTTCACTTCACTCAATTTTTTACTCACATCAAAATCTATGCCCCAACTAATCTCTAACCAATAAACAATTAATATTCTATC
Organism: Hypericum perforatum; assembly: GCA_012979155.1. Lineage (NCBI taxonomy): Eukaryota > Viridiplantae > Streptophyta > Magnoliopsida > Malpighiales > Hypericaceae > Hypericum > Hypericum perforatum. The sequence goes on from SOPF01027807.1 coordinate 321,325, forward strand.
ATCTACATCATCAACCCAATTAATTTTAATTTTTTAATTCACATATTAATTTAGCAAATTAAGCAATAATATTTTTTATTGAAAAGCATTAAATTAGCAATAAATTACATAGAAAATGGGAAATGATAAATTACAAATGTAGATAATGTTAATTAAAAATTAATTACAATTTCCAAATTTTTGTCAAATATGTTAATTAAAAAATAATAGATAATTATAATTTTTTTCTACCTCAAATTTTATGTTTAAATATATTGTGAATGAATAATATTGTGACAAGTATATAAAAGTAGGATAAAAATTAGATTAAAAAAATCAAGTGGGTGAAATCTTGTGGGACCCACCCACCTCTCCATCCCACGTAACCAAGTCGACATGTCATCCTCATTTGCCTGGTTTTTTTGTGGGCTACCCAACGTTCCTTCCTTCCCTCCCCCCTCTACCCCACTCGTCCACCCAACCTTCCCCCTACTCTACCCGTCCACCCAACCTTCCTTCCTTCTCCTCTCTATCCCACCCGTCCTTAGCATCTCGAAGACGCTGCTGCAAGCAGTCTTATGATGAATTGACCCACTTAAATTTCTTTCTGGTTGGAATTTGATTCTTTTATGTTCTTAAAAAGATTTTAATAAGTTCGTAGAAATAGTAATTGGTTTGAGAAAGACTATATTTCATATAACTAGCAATTTTTGAATAATGAGTATTTGATACATGATTCTCAAATTATAAATCCATATTTTTAATTAGATAATGAAATTGTGACATTTGTGATCGAATTTTTGAAAAACTTTGAGAACAAACTAACTATAATAGATTTCTAGATTTATCATCTCATAATAGTTTAGAATTTCCACTCTATAATAACTGAAAAATGAAAATATATTACCTTCCAACTTATTAGTATCAACGTTAGATATGCCACGTTAAAATTCGACGAGCACATCAAAAGATATGCCACGTCGAGCCCATTCCCATGCTATGCTCGGATCCTACTAGAGAGCAAAGCTCCGACAGGGATCTGGCTTTGAATGGTCGGCGGCTATTTGGCCATTACGGCGAAGGAGGGCGGCACCAACGATAGGGCTACCACTATCGGGAGTGGCTTGAGGAAGCCAACATCGTGGTGGCCTTCGATATGGTCAGAAAGGTCTGTGGTGGCCGGGAGGTCCCTAAGTAGAGTCTGCTCCTAATGCGAGGAGAAGCATCGTACTGTGTCAAATATCACCGTCTCGCTCACCATCCGACAGAACAACACAATCAGTGTATCCAAGCTCTGGTGCTGGTCTCAGAAAATGTGTACATTGTGCTCCATCCATAACAGCCAGCCTGCAGTTACCACAGCCACCCTCCACAAATGGCTCACCTGTAGACTGAACTGCTGCCACATTATCTCTACTAGTATCTTCTTGAGGCTCGCGAAAGCCCTCCACGAGATGCCAAAAATGTCAAAAACATACCTCTAAAGGGCAGTAACAATCGGGCAGCAGACGAGCATATGATCTAACGACTCTACGTCGGCCAGACACATGCAACACATACTCAGGCCAACGAATCCTCGACAAAGAATAACATCAGTAGTGGGTAGCACACCAAGGATAGCTCGACAAAGGAAGACGGACCTCCGCGGTGGAATCGTCGCATCCCAGATCCAGGAGTCCCAATGTACCTAGAGATTGGTTGGACGAAGATGGTCGTAGGCTGCTCTAGAAGTGAGGATGCCATCCTGGGCGTAGGCCTAGACTATCCTGTCGCTGCTTGGAGGGTCCAGTCTGTGTTCTGCGAATGTCTTGGATGATGTCTAGAAAAGCCTCGTAGAAACGTCGATGGAAGACCCAACGACCATCCTGCCAACAGTCTGAGATCGTGAAAGTGCACCGCAGATAGAAAAGCCCAACATGCTTGGCTATCACGTATCCCAGCTAATTATCCAACCAGAAATTGGCCAAGGATTCCTCCCCGACCAACACCCAAGAAGAGCGGATAATGTCTGGGAGACAACTCTGTACCCCTCTCAGAATCGAGGAGCGCACGTACCTCTGTGTCGTCGTATATATCATGTCAGTCAGTCTCGAATGCAGGCCATAGAGCACGATGACCCATGCAGAATGGTCCAGGTGAGCCAGATCAGGAGCGCCTAGTTTATCTACTAAATCGAGCGGAGCCCCAATCCACCCTCCTCCCGCAGAGAGCAGACACGATCCTAGGCCACCGTGCAAGGGGCCCTTCGGTAGATATTGCCAGTCCACATGAAGTTCCGTATGCACGTGTCAACCTGCTTCATAAGCATGACCGGCCACTAATAGATCATCATCGAATGCGTTAACGAGCTCAGGATAATCGACTGTACCAAGCACGCCCGCCCTGCCATGGACAACAAGGACTCCTTCCATCGCGCAAACTTGTTAATGATGGTGTCCATAAGTTGCGTGCACTGTCTGGGCTGCAAGCTCTCGCTGAAATAGACCCGGGACTTCAAGACTTGAAAATTCATGACTTTTCGTAGGTAAAGTATTTGATAGTTGGTTAAAGTATTTGATGATTCTTGTAAATTTTAAATTTTTACATATTATAACTTCCTGTAATTGATCAACTAGATGCACAAATCAACACAAATCTTTTTCATCGTGTTTTGTCCGTGGGCACACATCCTCAAAAACTTTTTAGAAGGTCATTCATTTTAATTCTATTCTCGGCCATGCGTATTTAACTTAAAAAATTGAGAATGTGTGCCAAAAAATAATATATACATTATCAGTATCGATAGTATCAATCAAATATTTCAAATACTTCAAACATTGCAAATCACATTTGAAATATCACAATTACAATTTCTGAAAATAAATCATGTTTTTTCTTTTAGTCTTTCCAATAATTATATCCTGAAACATAATTTTGTCTTTGATAAAATAAATAGAGGAATGATGCATCAAATCGGTTCATTTGTACCATCAAACAAAGCTATTGCCTTTTATCTGCAACGGCAAGGAAGCACCTCCATGTGTCGTCCTCGGATTGCTACACTGATGTACAAACGTGCTACCGCCCGTACTGTATAACTCGAAGTGTCTGGAAATTTGGATTAAGGAATAAAATATCTTCTTAGAGTCGGTGGGGTAAATATTTACGTCGGCAAGCGCGGGCTCCATTCGGGAATTTTAATAAATTCGTGAAACCCTTTCCAAAAATGATCGCAACTGTTCTGTTCTGTCAAATTTGCGGTAATAAGATCCTCTGGAATTTAGCTGTTTCGTTTACAATCAATTCTTCAACAGAATTCAATCTTTATTTATTTTTATGACAGAAGTAAACAGATGATGTAACTTATAAACATGTATAATGTATTCAAGGTAAATTATGACTATAGTATTCATTAATTTCAAACAAATATAAACTCCTAATTTTTTTGGAGATAGAATTTCATCCACTAAATATTAGTATCATCAAATTTATTCTACATTTTGAAAACTTCTGTGTGGGATTAGATTAGATACGAAATGTGAGATACTATTTCGAACTATTTGGAATGAAGATAGATTACATTTCACATTTTATTTCTTGTAATACTGACATTCATTATATGTAATAATTAACATTTCATTTTTTTAATATCGGCCATTGTAATTTTTTATACGTCCTTCAAGTTTCGATCCAAACTGGTGGGAAAAAACTTCCTCTATCCAATCCAACCCCTTTTTTTAACGACCCAGAGGTTGACCTGGAATTGAGTCTGATTGGCCTAATTGTTGGTCTGACCAGATTTTTTTCATCTCACTTTTAAGTAATTTTTTGAAATATAGATAGGTATATAACTAAATAATCTATAACTTTATAAAAAAAATATAAAAATATTAAATTTCTGGTTTAATCGTTCAGTCTGACTGGATTTTTCAGTCGAACTATCCGGTCGAGCCAGAAATTGTCCAGTTCGACCGAACTCCGTTTGTTAATAAAAAAATGACTCACTCTAAACTCCGATCCCGGCGACCAATGCAGTGTTTGTGACACGTAAGCCCTGTCGTTTTCATGGATAGCATCATCTTGGACTTGTTGGGATAGAAGTGGGCCTTCAAGAGCTTCCGGGTCCATAAGAGGGGCTTACCAGCGGCCCATTTCTTTCCATATTTTGGAGCCCAAGTGTAACCATCAATTCCCCGCCTTTCTTAGTCAAAACACCTCAACAGAGGTCGTAGCTCATAACTAGCTATAAACTCATAGTTTATCACAAAATTTGAAGCAAGTAATTTGATCTCCGCGACCATTATCCTCAAATCCTCATTTCATCTTAACTTAGTGCAAATTTTGGTCCAATAAATTTTATTCCTTCCCGTGAATATCCATGTATAGAATAATCCGATAGACAAGTATGGTGTTTTCATTATACTTGGCCAACTATTCCTTAGATCTTCGTGTCGGGATTTGAAATCTTAAGATAATATCACTTTCATCTTTTCCATTGTAGACAAGTATCCATGTACTCATTTATGCAATTTTATTGGATTTGAGGTGTTTCTTAGGTGGATATATGTTGCGAACTTATATAATTATTTTCATAGTTTCTATTATGATAAGTGTTTATCTAGTATTTATAATATCTAGGCGATGTACTGTAGAGACTCATATTTTAATTACCTTGTAATTACTTCTCGCATATTTCTGGAGTTTTAATACAAATTTTCCTTTGCAAAAAAAGGTTTTATATAATGCTTTTAAAATCGAACAACAAAGTGATCCATATTTCTAAAAAATTTCATTTCAATCGATCAAATTGTCGATTGGACTGATACTTATTATTTTTGTATTAATATTATTAAATATGGTGTATAAATTTAATTTATCTTTGAAATGATAAAATATCAAAGATGTTCAAATATTTATCAGCTTTGGTATATAATATATGCAAATAAAATCTATAATTATTAATTTAATAAGTTTAGAAATACAGGAAAATAATGATACAAATTTTCTTTTTTGACAAATTAGTCAAATTCGTTTGACTTAGTTCATATGTAATCAAAAATTGTAAGCAACAAATAAGTTTATTGTAATCCAAAAGTGATGTACACTCTTTGACTATAATTATAAATTTTTATTCTAAATTAATCATATAAAATGGGAAAAATAAACATGAATTTTATTGTTCAAGTTGACCGAAATTACATGCCTAAGCAGTATACCGCTTTCTGATTTTTAGATAAAAATAGACCAATGTTAATATCGGGTGACGATCGGACCAATCAGACACCAATTTCCAATGTTACTGGATGTTGAACACAATGACATGGAAAGATGGAACTATTGGTAAATTACTCAAGTGAAATTTCCAAAAGACAAGCGAATAATATTCAACTTTCCATCGCAAATAATTGGGTTGGATTAGGTGGAAATTGTTAGGAAATGTGAATGAGCCCATCAGACCGAAAGGTCCAAAAATATTCGAGAATACCAAAAGTCATTTTTGGTAGGTGTGTACCACATTGGAAAGCACAAGGTGATTTTCCTTAGTTAGTTAGAACTCTCTCTTTAGTTTTCAACTTGGTTGACCACTCTAGTGGACTTCTGACTAGCTGCGAGGACAGTGTGAACCGTTTGAGCTCGAGTACAGGGGCGAGCGCATGGGGGCACATTGTGGCACACTTGGCACTTCCAGAAGGGTCTCCGAAGAGACACTACTGTCCATAACATGCAGACAGCCAGCATCCCTGCCTCTTGCAGCCAATAAATAGATATGTCCCCTGTCATTTATGATCGCCCCATCAACTTGCATTCCATGTATGAGTCCGTATATAACGGTTTGCCCAAAAGTTTCGAAATACATGTGCAACGTTCAAAAAACGTTCAAACAGTCGTTTTATCTTTGGGACAATTGTCGTAGCCCATAACGCACTGAAATATACGAGGCAATCTTGTCTTACAAAAAAAGTGTCCAACACTTGCCTCGACTGTAACCAGATCCTAATAATCAAGTACACCGAACCCGACGACTAACTTAAGTAAGTTTTGTTTCCATCCGTAGATACTAAAGGATAATAGTTGTAAAACGATCATAATTTGTTTTTCGGTCCTTTTACACATTGACAATGCGCTATTTGCTCTATGATGAAAAAACTTCTCCCCAGTAATCATATCAAACCATGATTAGGATATCTAAATATATACTTCCTTAAGAAAAAAAATTAAGAATTTTAGTTAAATTAAAAAATTTACAACATCAAAGTATGGCCAAGTTATTTATGTTAATAGATTACGTAATAACGAAAGTCGAGTACTACACCTTAAAAAATTCAAACTCTCTTTTTCTTATAACAAGCCGTTCTTCGTTGTTAACCACAAATTGGACTTTTCCCATTTATTTAAGTAATTACACATAAATCATGCTCTAAAAAAAAGTAATTACACATAAATGGTAATTTAAAGCTCCTCCGGAAAATTATTCCAGTTTTCCAAAATTATACTAATTAGAAATTAATATAAAAACATTATTAACACATACAAAACGATTTTCTAGCAACCATTTCACAACAGAATATATTTTGCTCTAAAATACGCTTTAGAAGATCTTCCTTGCCACTCGGAGAAGGATACTAAGAACAACAAGTTCGTTCTAAAGTTGGTGTTCACCAAACTTTCCATTTATAAAGGAAAGAAGCAGTTGAGTCACAAAAAAGTAAAAACCACCATCCCAGCATCAGAGATTTGGTCGGTAGTTCAGAGATCTCAAGCCAAAATACGAAGAGAAAGATATGCATGTTGATCCATGAAAAAGAAAGAAGAACCAACTCTAGTAACCAGAATTGCGTACTACCGTGTCAAATTGAGGATTGAACTCCGGAACTTGCAAGAAGAGAAACAAAACAACAGCAACAAGAAAAGGGACAGGAGAGGATCAAACAAATAAATCTTCAGAGAAAAAGAGGCAAGAGTTTCATTGAAAACAAACGGAGTTGTTAAAACAGGCACTCCAAATGTCATCATATCTCACCGGACATATTCTCTTGTATCGCATAGTTAACACTATATAGTAGCCTAAAACCCAAAAGGAAAAATCAAAAAAAAGGGGAAAATTAGAATTCATCCTTAAAACCAGGTCGTCGTCTTCTTCTTCCTCTTGACCCAGCTCTCTCTCTCACACCATCACCAACCGCAAAAAAGGAGCACCTCCAGTATTTATATCTTCTTTTACAAAACAGAAAACCCACCAAAGCTTCTTCTCCTTGTCTACTCTTATTTTGTATTTATTCTTCTTATTACAAGGGAGAGATCTCAGATCAGGCAGCTGCAACAGTTCCTGTCCGAGAAGGGTAGTCCTGGGTTTTGGAAGGAGACGAGGAAGACGACTTCTTCTGGTCTTTCTTCCTCAAGGCTTGCATGGTGGAAAGGTTCCAGTTCCTCTCCTTTGCCTCGTCCATCTCTATCTGCTCTTGCCTGCACTCTTCGCTACAGAATGGAGTGTCCCCTCTGCAAAACCAAATAACCAATACCATTCAGAATCCAAGATCCATAAAAAATGCGTTCTTCAAGTCACTAATTGTTCACCATTAACCAACACAGGTATTCTTTTTAATGGGTTTTTCTTAAGTCGTAAAGCTTGAACCCAAAATCCAATTAAAAATCCGATCTTTAACAAATAAGCCACTACTTCCTTAGCCAATAACCAACACCCAAATGAAATTCAACCATGAGGCATAGTTAATATATATAATGGTATAAGCTTAAACCCAAAATCAAATTAAAAATCCAATCTTTTAAGGGAACAAACAAAAGAACAAGCCTGACCTGTACATGAAGATGTCCTTGTTGTCACCAAGAACCTTCTTGCAACCAAAACAGGCTTCCAAGAAGTGGGGCATGTGGTGGTGGTCCTCAAACCTAGAAGCATCATAAAACCTGGTAGATCTTGGGGAATTGGAGGAAGGGACAAGGCAAGAAAGGTTCCTCAAGCTGCTGCTCCTCCCTCCTCTTGCAAAATAAAGTGACCTGGAGTACAAACCCTGACTAAGTTGTCTCTTATGCCCTGTTTGGCAACTCCCAGAAAACCCAGCTTCCATATCCGCAAGCGAGGCCAACCCATCATCCTCAATGAAACATGGCCTCTTCCCTTCCATTTCCCTTTCTGGGTTCTCTTCTTGGGTGTGTAAAGGATGGATCTTTATGCTTTTTAGGGAGGAAGAAGGTTAGAGAGAGAGAGAGAGAGTATTTCTGGGTGTGTTTGTTAGTGGGATGGTGATAAAAGTGGAGTCTTTAATATAAGCAAAACTAAAGTTGGAGTTAATTCTAAAAAAAGAAATTAAGTTGGGAGTCTTGGAAGACATCAAAACAATCCGCGCCAGTTATTTTCTGAATCCGCTGGCTCAAAAATCAATTGTCCTTTTACCCCACATTGATTGAGTTATTTACGTGGGTGTGCCACTTAAGGAAAATACTACGGTTCTTGGTTGTAGTGGCATGTTTCGTAATAACTGTCATATTGAGAGGCCTATTCGTTGAGGGATATTCTCGTCAATTGGGCTCCTAGATCTTATTGCCACTTGCCCCACCAGCGAGAACTCCATCCTTAACGTCGTTATTAGAGCTCTTTTCGGCCCCAATTCTCTGACGGAGCGCGTGCGTTTAACTTTCCTGGGGGCACAAAAGTCGAAGGCTTAAAAATTATATATTCATTCCAGAAAAAAAAAATTATATAATCAATTATTCCGTAATTGTGAATATGCTTTCTTTAACTTTCGCTTTACTCTTTTCGGGATCTCAGTTCCTTTTTCTTGACAATTGGGACCTCGATTTCCCATGGTCTATTTCACTCGTCTCTGTCAAACCATGAGGTGCTGCTTTAGGCACACCGAAAATTTATATCATGGGGACAAAATATTATGTACTTTATGTAACTGACAAAAAAAAATTTAATGGGAGCATAGTAGTCAACATTAATAGAGACAAACTCTTTTTTCTATTAAATGTATACCCATAAAAAAAATTTGTGAGGGCAATTGGCCCCACTTAAGATCATATGCCTACGTCCTTGGCTGCGATCTCTTTTTTTTCCTAAAGGTGTCTCAAGATCTATAATGTAAAAATCATATTACGGTACACGAGAAAGAAAAACAAAAGCAAAGAAATGTGACACGAAAAGAGTACACGAAACCACTCCAAGGCGAAAGTTACTAAGACAAACCATGGCTAATAACCACAAAATTGTATCAAACACACAACTGTGTGGACATTTGAATGCATACAAGATGTACACAAATGAATGCCAATATCGAACCAATCAAATCAAGACAAAGTTATCTACCTGCTCCAAAAGGAAAGGTTTCCAGTACTGAACAGATCTCAAATCGAACCTTGGTCGATCCAAGCAAAACTAGATAATAACACGAAACTAATCGGAGTCGCGAAACACATCTGACAAGAAGGCAAAAGCAACATCATGACAATACAAAAGACTAAGACAACAAAATAATAAACATAGATAAAAATACGAAGTAAACCAAAGTAAACAACGGACAAGCCAGGTAGGAGACAGGTCGGTGGCAACCCACCCCCCACAGAGAACCACCAGCTCCCTCAAAACGGCCAAGCAGGTGAGTCAATCTAGAGAGAGCAGCGATAGACAGCAGGTGAGTCCCTCCGACTATAAACCAACTCACACCAGCAGTAGGCAAGCCAGGAACTTAAAGGTGGCCAATCGAGCAGAAAAAACTTAGAGATGCCATAATCGATATAGAAATAGTCGGATCTAGGTTTCAAGGCAACTTCGGTGAGACCCTAAACTCCACGGGTGAAGAGGAGGAAGATCGGTGGAGAAGGTCATCGAGGTCTACAGTAGATGGTAAGTGATTGGTTGTGGATGTTGTGGCCGATCTAGAGAAGGATGCGAAGGCGAGAGTGGACTAGATAAGGGTCACAAAAACCCTAGTTATGGAAGAAAAAAAAAGAAAGCTTCACTCTTGAGAGAGAGTGTGTGACTCTTTGGCTTTACCTATAAAGTGCAATTATGGACGAGAGCACATGCATCATGCACCGTGTTGGAGGGGTGTTTGATGCCCTTCATGTAACATGATGTCATGTCTACATGGTACGTGAGATTGGTCCAGCATATTCTATTTATTTTTTTAACAAAATTAAAAAACTTAAAAAATATCTATTCTATTTTCATAATTATATTTGAATAATTTTTTATATTGTTGCAAAATTTATGAATTATTTATTATAAATAATCTAATTAATTTAGTTTAGAAGTTTTCTAATTTACGTGGCCAAAAATTATTTCTAAACTCTATAATAGAAGCTAACATCTTTTTTATATTTTTTTCTCACCAATTCAAAGACTTTCTCGTCTCTTCACCCTGATTTCTCAAATTCTCTAATCTTTACAAGTAAATTCTATTTTTTCCTAAAAATGCAAATTTTGGATCTAATTATGATTCTAGTTAAGATTCTAGTTCTAATAATTTATTCACAAAATTTGTGAATTAATTGCAAGCACAAAATTGTGACAATTATCCGATTCTTTACGATATTATTGAAAAAATGCACATCAATCATGCTGGGCACAAATGCTCTGCTATATAAAGAAGGCGTGCTATCAATATGGATCAAGAAGTTTATGGTAAACATTTGATGTAAAACTATTTTGCCAACACGCCAACATATGATAAAGATTATCTCTTTTGATACAAGTTTTGCATGCTCTGACCATTATTTTTTGGGTAAATTACATCTGGCCCCCTCGGATTTGGTGTATTTAATGCTCGCCCCCCTGTATTTCTAAAATTGATTAAAAAACCCTCTTACTTTGGAGAAATTATACGATTTCCCCCCTCATGCCGGAACTGGCGAATTTCTCTGGCGAGAAGGGACGGGAAATGATAATTATACCTTTCTATTAAAAATAAAAAAAATAATTCACCCCCTCTCTCTCCTCCTTTCTCCCTTCCTCCTCCTCCCTTCCTCCTCCTCCTCTTCCTCCTCCTCAAAATACAAATAAAAAACTCAATTTTACAAACCTAGCAAATTACAGAAGAACAAATCTCCACCAACAACAACCAAACCAAACAGAAACATTCATCAAACAACAACCAAACCAATTATACCCCTTCGACACCACACTGTTGCTGCAAAAACCAAGCCAAAGTAAGCCCTCGAAACACCGTCGTTTTAGACAAATCCTCAAACACCTACAAAAACCAATTGCTGAAAACTGCCAGATATCCACAAATTATACGCCTCACCATTCATCATCGCCGGTGGATCCATCCCAAAAATAAAGAACCCAATTCCGAGATTCCTTTTTCGGGTTCTTTTACCAGATAAGCAAGCTTCAAAACCCAAAAAGGAAATGGAAAAGTATTGCTTCCTTTATTTTTCTCTCCTGGGACAGTAGAGGTTGGTGTGGGTACTGTAATATTTTGGTCTCTTCCTGTTTCGATCGAGAGAGGGAGAGAGAAAGAGAGAGAGAGAGAAAGAGAGAGAGGTTGTACTTTCTCTATTACAAGAAGAAGTCACCTGAGGTCGTTGACAATGCGCAGCAAACGTTCACGGTAAGGTCCAGTCCTTCCGAGTAGAACTGGGCCGCTTTCGAGACGTCCTTTCTCCTTCCCGATTTATTCCCACCGTTCAATCTCACTATGGTGGCGATGCACTTGGCCGCCTCAATCTCCAAAATTGGCTCCTGGGAAGCTAGAAAATCGTATAGGACTCGGAAGCAAAACAGGGATCGATAGGAGGGGACTAGCCTCGTACGGGTCTCCCTCTTCGAGAAACCAACAAAGAGAGGATGTTGTCGAGGAGATGTGGGTTTAGGTTCTGGGTTTAGTTCTATTTAGGAAGAGAAGATGGACGGAGGAGGGGAGGAGATAGGAACGAGGAGGATAAAGGATTTTTTTTATTATTTATTTTTTATTTTTTAGTATAAGGGTAGAATAGTCATTTCCCATGCCTCTTCGCCGGAGAAAATCTCCAATTCCGGCATGAGGGGTTGATTCATACAATTTTGTCATACAGGAAGAGTTTTTTAATCGATTTTAGAAAAGCAGGGGGGCGAGCGTTAAATACACCAAACCCGAGGGGGCTAGATATAATTTACCCTTGTTTTTTTAATATTGGATGTGGTGAGTATTGTTTATCCATATTTTTAAGAAAACAAGATGTTGTTGGTAAACTTAGGATGTTGATATTATAAAAATATATTGCAACTATAAGGATTCTTGATTATTGGACATCAGTTGATATCGTTAAGAAATACTTGAGAATTAATGAGTTTATAACAAGAAAAGCTCTAAAAAAGTTTGTAGAATATGCCACACCTTGCTTTGATGAGAAGTATATAGGAAAACCTAGTGAACAAAATCTGGCAAAACTACTCCATGTTGGAGAATGGATTCTCAAGCATGATAGATAATATTGATTACATGTTCTAAAAATAGAAGAATTTACCAACTATATGAGTTGAACAATTTGTTGGAAGAAGTGGGAGAGCAACAATCATAAAAAGTTGTTTTATATGACTAATAGATATGTCATGCCTTCATTAGAGTATGAGGTATGTACAATGATATCAATGTATATCAAATATCTCATTTTTTTATTGATATATTAGTGGGAGGAGCATAAAAAATGAGTTACAATATCAATGATTGCAATTCGATATGACATATTATCCGAGTCATGAGATTTATACTGAGTGAGCTACCTTTTTTAAGTCAGTTACAACTTCATCAACACTGAAATTTAAGATATCCATTAAACATCAAGAATTATATAGAATGGATGTGGATAGATGTCACGGCCCAAAATCTGAGTTGCTGACACGGGGCTGGGTCATGCTCATCAAAGTCGAAGAGCTGCAACCCAATCAGCCTCAAATCGTATACACATATCGAATCATAGAAGTGTAAAACCATAATATATAATTATACATTACTAGTATTCTTACATAATTCTAAAGTTCAAACTTATGTATAACAGAGCGATACGACTTAGATTACAATAGGGAAATACCATCTAGAGACTTCAAGAAACCCGATAAGAAGACAACGGTCTTAAACTATTAAACAGACAAAATTCTCCAAACGTCAAAGTGATTCTCTAATTCTCATCACCTGTGGAGGGAGGGGATAAGTACTTTGAAGTACTTAGTAGGAAAATATTAAAAGTAACCTATATTTAACTAACCTACCACATGCAACACATCGTACCTATACATTGACCAAATGATGATAAATTAACAATTAGCATATCACAAGTAATTCATCAATTCGTACAAACTTCAGAATATCAGAGACACAAATAGACATATTCCAACTCTAATCCAGTGTCTCAAACGCCATATAAATATATGGACTTCAGGTAGGTCTAGAATGTGTTAATCTCTCTCACAATACGAGGATACTATATCTTAAAGCACTATCATATCAAACTCTACCAGCCAAATATATCGTATTAAATCCAATGTATCCTCAAAATATGTGCACATATGTCAACATTTTCGATTGATCATAGATAGACATCATCGTCCGCCATCTCATAAATCGACACATATATATCATACTGACCAAGACTAGATAGTCAAGTATGCAAACTCGTACCAATCGTCAAACATATCATAAACATAATCATAATTAGAAAACTCTACAAACTGTCCAAGAACACATCAAAAGACTCTCATCAAAAAATTCCACATAATAATTCATCAAACCAAAGCATATTCATCAAATTAAAATAAATAATGTCAGCTAAAACAAAGGTTACGGATAATATCTCCCTCACCTAAACCAAAGTTGCACAAATTGATCCAAAGGGGTTTCCTACTCTGCTTCACGTTTCACAATGCTCGAATTCTAAAATGCGATCAACTAAATAAGAGAAATAACCCTATATCAATTTCAACCTCTCAAACATTAAGAAAAATGGGAAAATCAACTTTAAAGTCCCTAATTAGATTCTCACACAAAGTCTCCCAAAATATATATAATAGTCCTCTAATCTCAACTTCAAAACATAGCTCAACATCCATAATCAGCATATCTTCCAACCTTCAAAATACCTCAAACTCCAATATCCATATCCACAAAAGTTGCTCAAATCAGCACATGCTTACATCAACTTTAAGGTAATCACTATATCTACACTTAATTTTTTTTAGATAGATCTACACTTAAATTTAATAAATCTTAATCTAAAATCAACTTACAAAACCTCAAATCCAAGAAAATCTTCTTCTCCTCTCCTCTCTTCTTCTTCTTCTCTCTTCAAATGGCTTAGATATTTGTTGGAATGACTTTTGGATAAACTTTATAAATAAGAAAAGTGTTTATATAGATTCTACTAAAGTAGGAGGGGAAAATAGCCTAAAAATAGCTTCTCGGGTAGCCCAGCAGTCGTTGGAAGGGCAGCAGATGCTGGGTCCCTTCGAACAGATTTTTTGTACCCCCCAACAGCCACTGGGAGGTCAGCAGATGTTGGGTCCTCGATCAGAATTTCACAAAACTCAAATCAGAGAAATTGTAGAGCTAGGTCTTATGGATCTACTCGTCTTAGAATCACTCAATTCGGAGTTCACATGAGAAAGCTATGATTTTTCTACCAATAGTTGACAAACTAAGCTAATCATTCCTAAAACCAACCGCAATTCACATAAATATCTAATCATCAAAACTCAAATCACCAAAACTCAACATCATCTAAGTTATGCATATAAGTATTACGGACTTACTCGACTTAAAATTATCCAAATCGGAGTTCACACGAAAAAGTTATGTCGAACGCTCTAAAGGTCGAAACAGTTCTAAAATCGACCGAAACTTAATAATCAAAGGATCGGATCTAGCGGTCACAACAAAGACAAAGTTTGCGAGAGTCATAACAATATAGCAATTGAAGTTTTTCAATCTTATTTTGCATTCGTCAAAACTCCATATTTTTTGTGGGACAAAAATTTTATTGAAAAAATTATGATAGCATGTATCATATTGCAGAATATAATAGTGAATGATAAACAAGATAGATGTATCCATTATCATCTAATATATTTTTTAATGATAGACTCAGCACTAGAACTAGCATCATAAATTATGAATTCTCTACTCAATGCATCAATTCTTTATCAAACTTTCTCACTACTAGAGCACAATCTCGTAATATTGAAACCCATTTCACTCTAAAAAGAGACTTTATTTGGTGTATTTAGAAAAAAATTGTTAGTTGTATTTAATTATGTAATTTTAAATTATTTATAAAATTTTAATTTTTTTAGTTATTTATAGTAAATTATAGCTCGCTTATGCTTCAAGATATTTTGGTAACGAAAAGATGCCTTCACGCGGTTGAATTTGTTGTCATCGGTCAATTTTGAACCGTTGTGATTTTATATATTACTATATAAAAAACATATGTTAGTGACTAAGTAAATTATCTTGTGCACACACAAAAAATGACTAAATTACCTGAGCTCTTTGATTTTGACATGAATATTATAGTACTCAATATCATGTTTATGATATTTTCATTCATCATATCTATCATTTATTTACTTTCTATATTAATATTTTGATTTGTTGGAATCGAATGATCCTACAAATGGTTTCGTCAAGAAAAAATGACACGAGAAAAAGTAATAGTCTTTAAATAAAATGAATTTTTATTAAGCTAATTATAAGATAAAAAATAAAATTTTATTGGTATCTTTTTTTTCTTATCACTATCTTTTTTAAATATGTATGACATAAGTTTATGGAACAACATTCCAAATTACCTCGAATATAATTAGAGAAAAATTAGATTTATAATAATTATAAAAAATAAATTGGAAAATATAAGAAAATGTTTAATATTTTTCTTATTTCCTATATTTATTAAAAAAAACTTCATTGGCATTTAGAGAAAAGTACATATAAGTATTCTATAGTTTTATCGATTAATACTTGGATACCTCGCGAATTCGAAAATGAAAAACAGATTCAATTTAATTTAATTTTTCACGTAGTAGTCTAGAAAATTGATTCATTTCTTTTTTTGGCTTACATTATTGCTTTGACGCTTACGTGGAATGCCACATGGTAATAACTAGACTAGTCGTTGCTGATGTGCCAGAAGATAAATTACAATTTTGGTTATTTTAAAAAAATATGATTTCTCCTCCCCCCATATTCCTTCATCCCCACCTTCCTCGTCATCCTCCTCCTCCTCCTCCTCGTCTCTTTATCTCTATCCTCCCCTCTCTACCCTCTCCTGCCTGTAGGTAGTTATTGTCGATAAGCTCCTCAAGGTTCCCGATGCTTATTGGGGAGCCATGTAGGTTGTCAACCTTAGAGCGATCCTCATCGACCTTCTCCTCTTGGGGCTTAAGCCACTACTGAAGGGCTAGGAACTACTCCTCCATCAATAGGTAGTCTTTCACTCGCTTCTGCTTCAAAAGCTGTAGCTTGCACCTGGTCCCTGATGTGACATCCGAAACCTTAGCAGATGCG
This sequence comes from Hypericum perforatum, assembly GCA_012979155.1. Classification (NCBI taxonomy): domain Eukaryota; kingdom Viridiplantae; phylum Streptophyta; class Magnoliopsida; order Malpighiales; family Hypericaceae; genus Hypericum; species Hypericum perforatum. Next base: position 337,785 of record SOPF01027807.1, read on the forward strand.
TTTGAACCTTTTTTATTAGAGGAAGGTGTGGTTGGTATCTTGGAGGACGTTATCGGGGAAAATTCTAATGTGGTTGTTGTTCTTGAGGTAAAGCACGTAGAGGTACTTGATCTTGGTGATATAAATCACAGGGTCAGAGCTATTGGCATAGTAGACAACGAGGTCGAGGAATCCGACGAATTGGAGCGACATTGTCAAGGAGTCGTTGAACATTGAGCCATTGAAGTCTATACATGCTATTGACTTGATGTCGTTACCGTGCCTAGTCTTGATTAGGTTTTGAGGGATTTGAAATTGTCATTCTTGATTAGGTTCCCGAGGTGACGGAAAGTCTTCTTGTCATAAATGAGGTTGTGAGTCAGTGGTGGTGAATGTAATTTTGGTTTTTGGGAGCCATAGATGTGGCGCTAGAGGCGATGGCAATGGTGAAAGTGGTGGAGTTTTAATATATATATATATAAGTAAAATTTATATTAGTTAATAATTTATTTATAGCCACGTCAACATTGAGTAAACTTAATCTAAATTATGTGGTAGTTCGTGTCGACCATAAAACGAGACTTTCGGTAAAAAAAAATGAACTGAATCTTCGAATCGGTCAATAATAAAAAGCAAAATAAATTAAATCTATGTTACGGTTTTGAAACCATAATATATCCAAATTATAATCAATGTAACTATTGAATCGTGTACTTTTTTCTACTTGAAAAATATTAGTCGAATATTTTGAAATCATTAAAGAATAGTATTCTAATAAGCAAATGTACGCACGCGCGACCCAACGGCGAGTGGGAACATGTCACCGGGACCGGCAGTTGATTTTATTGGGACACAGTATACTAACAACTACACCACCAGCGATGTTTCCTTCTTCTTGGAACCCACTGTTTTATTTGTTTCGCTCTCTCTCTCTCTCTCTCTCTCTGCCCTCAACCTTCTGACGTCACACTCTCTCTCCTCCCCCTCTCTCTCTCTTTGCTTTTTTCCTTCCGGTTCTCTTGTCGTTTTCGAACTCCCCAAGTTCTACGGGACCCACACCACGTGGACCCTCACCAAAAACCATCGATTCTGGGGCCCACCATCGTACCATGCTTTCCCTGCCGTGATGGTGCGGTGGTGGGTGTGGGTCCCGCCGGGCCTTCAATGACCCCAAAAAGTATTGGCTTTCTGGTCTTCTGCGTTGAGGACAAACTCCCATTTGAGTGTGACCTGAAGCTATTTTTGCTTTGTAATGCGCATGTTATTAATTTATTTCGAGATGAATAATAATTTGCATGTTTTTTTTCATATTATTTGCTATTTATATTATAAAGTGATTGACTTGTATTTGATTTGTTGAATTTTTTAAATGTGACAAAAAAAATTATATGAATTTAACAATATTATATTTTTATCTACAATATTCAATACAATGATACATGGTCAACCTGGAAAAATCGCTGATTAATTGGACTAACAACTAAAATATATTTGCTATGTTAATAAATTGTTATCAAAAAATATGTAATGCTAGTATATTTGTGGAGTCTCAAATTATAATTATGTTATGCTAATTATTTTTATGCCTCTTTTGTTTATTATTTGAAATAGGGTAACGTATTGTCAAATTAACTTTGCAAAATTTTAATGAAAAAGATTTATGTTTCATGACTATTTATGCCAGCTGGTAGGTGGCACCAAAACTACTAATGAGGTTCTTCTAAGGTGGTTCCATAAAAGTAACAAAAAAGGAATTTTCCAAAAAAAGGAATTTTATTTAAAGGATTTGCACATATACACATAAAAATACATTTTTTTTTTGTTTAGACAAAATAGTACCTTTTTGTAAGGGTTTGATTTGAACTTGCATTTTATGTTCGTTTTAAGTTCGAATCTGCACTTTTTGAATATAGTATTAATCCGGATATGTACTTTTCCTTGCGGGTTTTGATTTGAATGTACAATTCATAATTTTTTGTAAATTTGTGTGAGAACCGATCTACTACGCTTAAGGTTCCAAGCAAAACTTATGAATTTGCACGAAAGTGCACAAAAATTATAGATGCGAACCAAAACTACACATAAGGATGCCGTATTGTTCAAACCAAAACTCGAGACAATTTGTTTTTTTTTTCCTTTTCGAATATCTCTTTTCCGTCGAAGTCCGGGGACTCGACCACACTCTTAAGAAAAAAAGATTACTAATGACGTCAATTGTTGTACGAGTAGATGGGAAACTCACCTAACCATTCAATTCAGAATGTCATGAATCTCTCTATTGATCCCGAGAAAGTCCAAAATGTTCAGTAATTTCCCCGTACTCAGGAATTTAATTGTATATGTTCATTAGTCATGTCAAGCGAAAGGAGCATCTCTAGCTCAAAAATATTGTTTTTGGATCCTAAGAAAATCAGATCCAATGGTCAATAATCTATTAAGGGCATTATTGACTTTTATCCCAACCCACTACCCAAAATTGGAGAGAGAAAGATGTTTTATTCAAAAATTGAAAGTTGATTGAAGAGAGAAAGGTGGGTTATTCAAAAAAATAGGAATTTGATTGGAGAGAAAAAGGTGAGTGATTCAAAAATTTAAAGTTGATTAGAGAGAGAAACTTTAAATTTAAAAAGTTGGGTAGTTTTACTAAAGAAAAAATCACTACGTAATAACGAAAAAACCAGTATGTCAAAAAGCTAAAACCCGTAGGTCTGAACGAGAAAACCAGTAAGTTATAACGACCAAACCAGTACGTCAGAAAGAGAAAACCAGTAAGTCATAATTTAGAAAACCAGTACGTCATAACTAGAAAACCAGTATGTCACCAAGAGAAAACCAGCAGGTCAAAAAGAGAAAACCCATAGGTCTGAACGAGAAAACCAGTAAGTCAAACTGACCAAGCCAGTACGTCAGAAAGAGAAAACCAGTACGTCATAACTAGAAAACCAGTACGTCTACAAGAGAAAACCAGCAGGTCAAAAAGAAAAAACCCATAGGTCTGAACGAGAAAACCAGTAAGTCATAACAACTAAACCAGTACGTCACCAAGAGAAGACCAGTAAGTCATAACGACCAAACCAGTATGTCACCAAGAAAAAATTAGTAAGTCATAACGACCAAACCAGTACGTCACCAAGACAAAACCAGTAAGTCATAACGACCAAACCAGTACGTCATAAAAAACACACCCCATTATTTTGAATACCATGGAGTTTACAAAAAAAATTGTTCAAAAAATTTTAGAGTTCAATGCGTAAACAAATTGACGAAAATTTTTTATTCAATATTTAACCGCTGTGAAATTTGCCTTTGAAACATCTGATAACTGCAAGTTTACGTTCTTCCTATAATTTAGATCGAAAACAACAACTGAAGGCATCTACCTGCATCCAACAACTTAAATGGTGTCGTTACATATTTGTTGACAAATCATTATTTAAAGAGTCCATCTAGTATGTCATGTTGAAACATAGAATTGAAATTAATGCAATAAATTATTATAATTATAATATGATTTGAGTTTTAGCCGAGGTCCTACGTAAATGCAGGACTATGTACACAATAAAGACATAAAGAAATTTAACAAGCCTAATGAGAAAATGTTTTAATTTGGGTTCAAATCTAAAATAATATAATTAAATTCAACAATGCTGTATATGCCATATAGCATATTGGTACAAGTCGTTTGCAAATTTAAAAAGATTTAGGGACAATTGTAATAGTGTAGAAAGATAGAAATTCAACAATATTTGGTTTGGAACGAACAATCACGGTCGACAGATGGAGAAATGGAGTAAATAATGAAAGCTGGTCCATGTATTAATACTTAATAAATTATATATATATATATATATATATATATATATATATATATATATTGGATTCATGTTTAAAAAATATCATTATAAATATATCGCATTCACAAAAAGTTAAAGTGATACGGTAAGAAGCAACGTTTCCAAATTTCATCAAGCTTAATTCGCCTAAATACTTTTTTCGTAAGAGGAATCAAATGGTTCTGGTTCTTTCAGAATTTATTCCCAGTTATATCGCTTTCTCTAATCTTTTTATTTTTTTATAAATTTTAGCAATTCTCTTAGGTAGACCTATAAAATAAAATCGCCTTATTTTTTGAGAAATCTCCTTATTCAATTTACGTCGACATGACTATGACAAATTGATAATAAAATCGGACTACCCAAAAGCATTTGGCCCAGGTTTCGAGGTCTTCGTTTCCGATATGCCCGCGATCAACGGGCAGCCATCCTCCTCCCACACCACAAATAGTTCCCTTTCCCTGCCCGCTGCCCCTAAACCCTGACATCAATGAGTATCTGCCATACACGTGCAATCTTGTGCTTGGCAACACCGCAGCACCCTATGTCCTCACCGTACTGCTACGAAAACAAGAAAACGACAAACTACTATCCCACTAAAGTTTTAATTAATTACACGTCACCTCCAGATTATTAAATTAATAAATCGAGACGGAGCAAGTTCATGGACGACTTTTGCCTTGACATTGACATGTAAGAACCCGTGGGCCGTTAATTTAAAAGGACAGGTCAGAGGAAAATTTTTTAACTCTGTACTTTTAGTTTTTCTAATTGCGTTATGATTCTTCCAGAACGTGACTTGTTCTTGACGTGGTTACCAGGCAAGCTGGAACTTCCTTATTGGGGCACTGTTGGAAACTTTCTGGAAATCGTAATTTTTTGTTGGCCAAAAGCGGTTTGGGTAAACCGTAAATGGTCATTTCTCCAATCAAGAGAAATCTTAAAGTAGTGTAAAATTTATAGGCTTTAATTTTTTGAAAATAAATTTTTATACCACCACAATAACTTAGTTAGAAGTTTAGACATCTTTGTACTACATATGTTTTTGCTATAGGATTTAAATTGAGATCCTAAATGTTAAAAACAAGACACGTACAAATATCATATATTCCATTGTAAAGATTCACATCTGGACTCGTTTTGTTCCCCTGAGTCTAAATCAAGATTTAAATCTTATTGGTGTTTTCTATGACTTTACAAAATAAGTTTATGATTTATGTGGTAAATAATTTAAAAATATACTCAAAATTTACATCTATTTCAACACTCATCACCATAAACTACTAACAGTTAAATTTAAATTGGAAAATGAACATTGTTGCCTTTTTCATAAGAGTGTCAATAAACTTTAGAAATTGTGGGGAAATTTTTATATGCTAATATAATTAGATTTAGAATAAGGTAAAGGTATGACCATGCAAATTTGACTTTTTTTACTAACCATGTGTTCTAAAATTCAAATCTAAATCAAACAAGGAACAAATTTATATAAAATATAGGAGGAACCAATCCATAATGAACCAATCAATATGTTCGAACTTTGAATAACCCAATGGTGTACAGTACTTAATAACATCCCTTATAATAACCAGTCAAATGTGACTTCCGATTCAACTTGCAAGACCGATTCAGAATTTTCCCATCCTTGAAATCTTTTTGTGTTAAATCGCAATTAATGCTGTCCCCAGGAAAAAAAGCCAACTCAAACGAGCTAGACTTATAAATTAAGGCACCGGGACGACATTTTCTTGATTCTTTTGTAGTACCTTTTAATATTACGTACCAAAATATTGCATATAGGGGCATAGTACGAGAACCCTGAATTATGAAAAAGGGTCCCAATCCTAAAAAATAAACGGTCAAAATCGTCAGGAAATGTGTGGTCCTTTCGGGACCAATTCAAAATTTTCGCACCGCAGTTATATTTTTTTTCTCCCATATCTTAAATGCTCCTGAGAATCTGTAATTCGATAGTACCATGCAGTACCGATAGAGAGTAATTTGAACGTACAGTCAGAAACGCGTATAATTAAATTTTTGTTTCGGTATACGACTTTCAAGTGTTTTTTTAGTTTCTATTCTAGTTTTTATATTAATACCTATTTTATTACAACGCCATGAATCAAACCCTGGACTTCCCAAACCCCACTCCATCCCACCCTTATGCCGTTGGACCAAAAGTCACTTGGCGAGTTTGAAGTGTTTCTAGATCTGAGTCTGGTGTAATAATTTGGTCCCATGCATTTTGAAACTTTGAAGGGCATATCTATTTTTCTTTTTATGTTACGTATAATACGTTACCACGGTCGAGAAATTTTGAGAATCTTTGCTTAGTCCCAAAGTAATTAGAATTAGCGATTTTTAGACAATTAATGATTCTTAATTAGCTAGCTTATTTGCCTTGTTCGTATTATTAGGCTATGGAATATTTTTGGATTTCCATATATAGAGATGTTAATTATAGAGATTAATAACCTTTGACATCATCCCCTAAAAAAAACTAACGTTTATTCACGTTGATGTATCAAATGTCATTCTTCGTCATTTTCTCTTATTTTTAAATTTTATTCACTTACTAAATACCCATCATAACAACAGGTAAGTACACTTGTTATTATTTATATTCATTAGTGTTCTTAAGCACATCACTTAAAAATGAAATTGTGCTTATACATTTTTGGTATTTTATTTTTTCAAATATTTAATTATTATAATTTTTTTTTGGTGAAATTTAATTATTATAATTAGAGTGGATAGCTCTTGATCATACACAATTAGCTGCCATTAGTTCCATAACACGAAAAAGATATCCTACTTCGTCGCGTTGATGTTCCGAAAAAATGAACATAAACATCATGTCCACTTTATTGCCCCCTCTTAAAAAATGACGTAACTACTCGGTCGGGCCTTTCCAATGCGGTGATTAGTTTATTTTAATTAGGACTCAGTGCACAGGTGAACACTTGCCTACCAACTTTACCATTTTATATTCTGACTCGAAGTGTGATTGTAGTTGCACATTTTGATACTAAGTAATTATAAAAAATAATTTCAATTTGATATATATTTGGATTTGAAATCTTGTAAACATAGTATTATTTAAGACTTAAAAAGATTATCAGACTTCTTATTAAAGGTCTTAGATTCGGACCATAAGTCTCGAGCAGCAATTATGCTCAATCCTTATTACCAAAAAAAAAATTATGCTCAATCCTTTACTTGCTATTAAAACTCACAATATGATTAATATAAATTTTGACTGATGTTTTATATGAATTGGTCTAAATATTTAGTAAAAAATATTTAAAAGTAAATTATACCCCAACAAACCTTATTTTAGTAAAGAAGTGAGCATTTTTTTAGTCACTGTCCATACTTTATGATGAACGTCTAATTGCATGCTAAACAAGTGGAAGTCTCTAGTGGAATGAAAGTAGGCCGGCCCATTTAGTGGGCTAGCTGTTTGCACTTTTGCCGATCCTTTAATTGTAACGAAATTATACTACAACGACTATAACATAAAGCCGAAAAGAAAAGTGGAAAAAGAAGAAAGGAAAAAAAAAGGGTGTGGGAGCCAAAAGTATAAAATGGGGCGAGAATTTTCATGGGGCTCATAATCTTGGTGATATTTTTCTTTATTGTTTTGTTGAGGTAGATTTTACCCGATATTAAAACCTGTCATGATATAATTCGAGTTCTCCATTTTATGTTGAATGGTCCTAATGAGTGGCATGACGTCTTTTCTATTGTGATGAGTTTTTTTATTAGGAGGATGACGTTTCGAATATTTTTTTAACCGATCAAGGATGCTCTCACTGTTTAACCAATATTGGTTCTTCGAACCATCTTAATTTGTTCTCGAAAGGTTGTGTTTTTGTTTTGCTCTCCTTTCGGTGTATCATTGAGTTTTTTTTAGAAGTTCGTCGGACATTTTAATTTGGATTGATTATTTTGACTATATTTTGGTGTTTGTTATTAGATATTGTCGATTTTTGTGGTGTTTATTTACAAGTACTATTTAGTACTTCTAATGTAACTTGACAAAAATTTATTGAAATATCACATTTACTCATATAAAATATTAAAATATCTTTTATTTTTCTTTATTTTTTTATGATCTGACCCTCAGTTCCGAGTTCCAAGAATTTGATGCCTCGTTCGTCGCGTGTACGAAATTTTGCACCCGCAATAATTTTTATCGCAGCTATCTACCCTGGCCCGTAGGTCGCCTATTTTTTTTTAAGGACAGATTAGAGACATAGCATTACAAATGCAAATAACAGAGGATGAGTTATCTCTGTTTGTTTGAGCCCCTTCGAGAAGGAAGCACAGAATCAATGACAATTCAATATCAAAAAGTTGATTATAAAATTTTCATTTTATAAAATCGCAATTTTTGTAAACCTACTACAGCTTTCGCGTCAAAGTAAAATCTCATATTTAAAATTTGGTATTTAATATTGCTCTGAGTCTCTGCGCAAACCCTAAAAGTCTGTGCACAATGGCGTAGCTACATGGAAATAAGTGAGAGCAATTACCGTCACTTAATTTTTTTTTCTGTGATAATTATATATATTTTTTATATATGTATTCATTAAAAATTAAAAATTTACCACATTAAAAATTAATTTACCTATAATTAAACTAAACTTTAATAAAAATTTAGACTTTTTTAGTAACACATGTCGCAACTATATAGAGCGTCAGCAGCACAAGAACGCTACGTGGACTCCCTCAAGCGGTCTCCCAGCTGCCGGGCAAGCAAGTTCTGCCAAGCTTCGGGATTCTCCCCCTTTACCATTATAATTGTATTATTTTTGTGAGGACTTACCATTATAATAATTATTAGTCTTATTATTTTTATGCCAACAGAACTCCGGCCATTGAATCCTCCTCCCAAATCCCCATTGTTTATAGACCAAATCTACCTCCCAATAATATTCCTTCCCCCATTAAGAATTCCATTTAAATTGGACCCGGCGAGGCTGCAATTATAGGGTGCATGCCACCTCGCCTTGGATATTTTATTATGCACTAGTAGCAGCTCCAACCGATCTATTTTATCGTCATCAAGTGGCAACGTAAAAAATATATTTTCTTTAATAAAGAAGTATAAGATACAAGTAAATACTCAGATACGAATTTACACTCAGTTTTTTTATACAATATATAAATATTATGACTCGATAAAATTTTGCATTAAAAAAATATGTAATTTTGCTTATAAATGGTCAATGTTAGGAGTCCAGGTGCAATGGACAGTTTTTTTCCTGAGAAGACAATGAGGTTCGGCAAGGAGGAGGCAACTGGCAAGTGTACTGACACGTGGTGCAACGTCTTCTGTGCATTGGAATCATTATACCTACAGATATTTAGATAAAATTGGGAGAATATTACATTAGTTAAACTAAGAAAAATATGCGCTCGACTATTAGAAAAATCCAAAAATGGTGAAACCATGTTGTAAGGAATTTAATTATTACTCAATTTGCGTCTGAATTATTTATACACTAATACCAACACAAAAGACGGTATTATTGATTACGCGAGTTGACGAGATTGTTATTAATTTATTATCAGAAAATCATATCATATCATATCGAATTCGTATAGTTTATGATACGAGTGGGCGAGATCTTTCCGCAGTTTTGTCTGAAGTGTGTCGTGGCTAATAAGTTTGACATGTGCTGCCACCATCTAGCTTATTCCTAAATTAATGTTACTTTCCCTTTTTCCCTTCCTTTTATCATCGCAGTTTCAGTTAATGTATTCTTTAATTTTTCACACAAAACTATTATTTGTTTATTAGGATCTAGGTTTGGCATAATAGAGAGATCACCTAGCCACAATTTAGTTATAATTTAAGTGAAATTTCAACAACTTAATAATGTTAAACTTGGATATGATAGTTATATATATTTTTTATTTGATGTGGTAAACAAAACATTAAAATAAACAGTTTAGTGCGGGGTTCGTGTACTTCAAAAAATTGTTTTGAAAAATTTGGTGTTGCCATCTTTAAGAATGCAAATGTACTCAAATCTAGAATGAAGTCTCTAATAATTATAGAAAAATTTGTCCAACAAGAATTTAGATCCTTCAGTGTAATACAGATCTCGATATCTTACCAAACATTTTTGTTTGCATGTTTCAAATCTTGTAGTCTGGATTCAGTACTATCCTCTAGATAAAAAAATCCGAGGAACGATATACATACAGTATTAGATTTGGTGAAGATTAAATACAAATTATTTTGCTGTGGAGACCATATCTACAAATTAATATTAGTGCACAAAACAAATTTATATCACTGCATTGCATATGGCATATGCAAAATATTATCATAATCAATTATTATCACCATATGCAAATTAGTATTGAAAACATTATTACTTGACATAACATTCATTATCTTTTAATTTTTTTATGACAAAAATTTGTCCCACGTAATTCAACCCTAAGTCGGTCCTTTGTTACTTCGTTATTAGTGCTACCCGAAAAGTGGGTCTTGCAAGAATCAGTGCAAATCAAGATATGCACCTATTCCTTTCTAGAAAAATAATACATTCTACGCCTAAATCCTCTTACCGGAAAGCGCATATTTTGGTTCGAATATGATTTTTTTTCCCCCCACATCATTGTGTCTAGATAATGGACGATTCGCTAAGCAGGACCGAGTACCCGATTCGAAACAGGCCAAAACGGGTTGATAGAAGTGATCATCATCTCCAAACCTGAGCATCAACCATAAATGTTATCTAGTGAGAATTTACATATTTATTAGTTTTAAATTTTAAATCGGATAAAAAAAAAGGGTTTAAATCATGAAAGAGTGGAAACATCTCCTCATAAAAACACAGAGTAGACCATAATGAAGAAACAAAATTTTGTTTTCAACAATGCAAAATAATTGATCTTAGGTTCCTTTTTCTTGAACTACACAAATCCTGTTCTTCAACAAGACCCGGGCTTTAGAATCATTTTTTTGTTGATAGTCTTCTTCACACAACTCACAAAAGGTGTGGGCTTTGTAAATTTATTAGACTCTGGGCTATATAAGGTGTGGGCTTATAATGCGATCCTATAGTGTAGAACATGGATTGGTCCCTCATTCGTTGGGCCTTTTGATGGAAAAAAACTTCTATTGGTCCTCCGTTTTGGGCCAAACTTGTTCTTATTTAACTCATCGGCGCCGTGTTTAACAAAATGATGTTATGAGTTCGTGTTTTTAGTTCAGATTTTTATACGGTTTAAGGAAAATATTATGTTAAACGCGAAAAGTTCGTATAATAAAACTTGCTTCGAAATCTAGCATTGCACTGGAACAGAGTATATTTAGAGCTACTTATTTTTTTGGGTAAATTACATCTGACCCCCTGTAGTTTGGCATATTTAACGCTCACACCCCCATTGTTTGCAAACCGATTAAAAAATCCCTACTGTTTGAACAAATTGTACAATTTACCCCCTCATGCCTGAATCGGCATTTTTTCTGGTGAGAAGGTATGGGAAATGACTAAACTACCATTGTACTAAAAAAAACAAAAATCTCTCTTCTCCTCTCTCTCCCTCCTCCCTCCTCCTTCCTCCTCTTCATCCTCCTCCTCCATGTTTCGGAACCTTAATCCAAGCAAACAATTCAGAACCCAATTCACTAAAACCAAACAACCTCATCAAACGCAACGAATTCAACACCAATGTTCGCAACTGAAGTAACTCGATAATCACCAAAAAAAATTGAAATTTAAAATCCAGGAGCACTTAAACTCCACCAAGAGCAATCTCGATTCACAAAATCCATTGAAGAGGACGAACAGAAAAGAACCTCACAATCCAGATTTTCAAGATTTTCCAGATTAAATTTACAAAATCCCAAAATTGCAAAATCGATCCTTTCCTCGTCGCATGAAATCCCAGAATTGCACAGACCCACCGAGTATATTTAAGAGCTGTCTCCCTATCCCAAAATTTTTGTACATTTGAGATCATCTTCCCGACGGTTGTTTCCCTATCTGGAAACTGCTATATCTCCACCTAGTATCCCTTCTCCTCTAAGTTTCACCGAAGCTCCCTGCCTGCGACGTCTTACCGCACCATCGTCGAGGATGCCACTGCGTTGTGCAAATGCAACATGGAGGCCACGCAGCCCAACTCCAGCGGCAACCTGGCCAAGCGAGACAAGGGTCCTCGATGTAGACTTAGAGATGAATGCCCTCTCTCTCTCTCTCCTTCAGCAACTCCTCCCCTGTCGGACCATCGAATTGAGTTAGGGTTGGGATGAGGGGGACTCGATCAGGAGTGATAGAGGGAGATGTGAGCGGTTAGGGAATCGATAAGCTGGTCCTGGATTCTGGTATGTGGGCAGTGGTTTGGTTGGCCGTGGAGCTGGGTTTGGTTGGCCGTGGAGATGAAGGAGATGAAGGGGAGAGAGAGAGAGGAGGGAGGAGGGAGGAGGGAGGGAGAGGAGGAGAGAGATTTTTGTTTTTTAGTACAAGGGTGGTTTAGTTATTTCCCGTGTCTCCTCGCCGGAAAAACGCCGATTCTGGCATGAGGGGGTAAATTGTACAATTTGTTCAAACAGTAGGGGTTTTTTAATCGGTTTGCAAATAACAGGGGTGTGAGAGTTAAATATGTCAAACTACAGAGGGCCATATGTAATTTACCCTATTTTTTTTTTCATTTCGGAAGTTTGATTACGGTGGAAAATAGTTAAAATAAAATACGCCACGAATTTCAATTTTTGCATAAACCCAGAATCTAAAAATTAAAATAACGAGTTCCTGAATTCACTCTTATTTAGCAGAAGGTTAAACTCTCTAAAATATAAATACAAAAACTAATTTTCTTTTCGATTTTCTTAATGCTTCCGAACCTTGATGTAGAATTGCAGTCCTAAATATTCATCGTACTAGTTGAATTACATCTCAAATATATGTGTAATTAATTGGCCAGATAACATTGTATTTTTTCCTCCAGACGTTGAATAACGCAATATCATTTTTTTGTACGTAAGTTTTGATATTGGTGGTTGGTTCTTGGGAAAGACAAAATCTATAACAGGAAAGGGATCAATGGCTTCTAAGTTCTAACCTAACAAAGAATATCAATTTTTTTTTATAGAATTAATATCAAAATCCTTTCCGGAGAACAAATAATACCAAAAACACACAGTTAAAAAGTTCAGTATATGAAAATTGTATTGAAAGCTGTACCAAAAAATACGAATGGAATTGGTCTTCACTTTATTGTTGTCTAGAAATCCTGCCCATTTCCCAACATATCAAGTGAAGGGTCCCCTTTACGTACACTTGTTAATCACTTGCCTCCATTATTTTCTGTATGGATGATGTGGGTTCCCATTTTTTTTTTCCAACAGCCGGTTGGTACTCTCGCACAATACATCATCCCATGTTAGAGAATGACCCAAGTTTAAGTCTTGAAAATGTAACAAAAGTTTTTTAGTTTAACTCTTATAAGTGGAATTTCCACAAAAAAAGGCTTGTAAATGGAATATGCACAAAAAATATAGTCGTATTTTCTTCAAATTAGTGACATTGAAAATTAATAGATAATTTTCTTTTTAATGTATCACTAGAATATTTGTTATTTTCATCTCTTTCACGCGTATCCACGAAATTGTTCAATATCTCATTTCTAACTTTTGTAAAGTCATGATCAGTGCGATGGGGTTTCACTTTACCAACTACAAATTGTACCAAAAGACGTACTAGCTATTAGCTAATTTCTTTGTTGTACCTTTTACATTAATCATATTCATTAGCCCATCACCTACTCTTCCAAGATAAGCTAATGTTCCTCTTTTATAAAACCTCGTTTGATGAACCGAAAAATCGTCGAGTCATGTCTATGTGATAATTTCACAAAAATATTTTGGTGTGACTTAAAAATTGCTTGATTTGCTTCCACGAGGCTGCATCGTGATGCATAGTTGAACACAAATTTCCATCGGCAATTAATAAATGGGAAAATCTGACCAGTACATCAAAATACACGTCCATTAAATTGCACTCACCATACTCAACAAGATCACCAAGAAAATGACAAGACATCCTTATCACGACACCAAGAGCAAGCTCACCCGGCACCTAGCACAGTGAAATGGTTTTATTGTTGTACCATTCCAAAAATCCGGATTGGGAATACTATCAAACAAGTAGATTAAATTATATAAACGATATATTTAAAGTTCGAACTTCAATACCACAATTGTATTAAATGCAACAAGAAGAATTATGCTATTTTTTCTATTTTAATTTTAGTTAATCGGTTCAATAGTTATTTGAATAATTATCATTGGAATACAAGGGAAATTAACTTGTTCTCCACTTTCTTTGATTGGAAAGCACAACGATGGATGGATGGGTAAGGTTAAGCATCGAAGAAAAGAAGCAAAACTTGATGCACCCTCCCACTGATGGTGTACTTTTTCCTATAATTTTGCCCCCCTATGAGATCATATGTCACACATCAACAAAGTTCCACTCCATCTTTGCTTTGAACCTTGGCTACATTTATTATATACCAACTATACAATTCCGACCAAAAAAAAAATATACCAACTATACAATTACATGTCCTTCCAATTGGGGTTGCTTGTAATAGATTAGTCACATCATGTGAGATACATAATTTTTCTGACTAGTACCATTATAAAGATTCAAAATGTCTAATTCTCTTGTATGAGTATGAGGTAATTAATATCCACATCACGTGTTAGGCCATGTATATTAGCGGTCCCTGCACCACCGCGGAAAGTTTTTAATTAATAAGATAATAATTATAAAATATGAAGAATGAAATGGAAAACAGAAGCCTACCCGGACGATGGACCTTACAGACCTGGTGGTCGCGCATGGTGGACCCAATTATTAGTTTTTATTTGCTTTTCTATTTATCTATTTATTTAGTTCCATTTATTGTTATTTGAATAAATAAATTTTTACAGATACTATTTTGTAATTATGAAAATTAAAAATTATCTTGAACAATGCAAAACCCATTTCATATATTTTGATGCACGATCTTATTTTAACTTTGTGTGCTTATATTACGTTTGAATATTAATTTTAAATATATTTTTGACATTCTTACACTACAAATTTGAAAATATCATAAACTAAAAGTTATAAACATATGTTTAACTTTTTCAAAATAATTTGAATCAATTCAATTGGTCTTACGAGTGAGAAGTTATGGATTTCTAACCGAAATTCATATTTTTAACTCATCCCACTATTGATTTTTAATATTTATATAATCCAAATTTGAAAAAATCATAATCTAAGAAATTTTAGATATGTGTATTACTTTCACAAATCAACTTCAATTAACTCAAAAATTCTGAATAAAAAAGTTTGGCTTTTCAATCAAAACTTGTGCTTGTAACTCATTCTCTAATATTAGTTTTTGTATATTTAATATAATTTTGACATAATTTTAATATATAATAATTTTCAATATTTTCACACTCCAAATTTTAGAAAACCATAATCTAATAAATTATAATATATGCCTTATTTTCATAAATCAACTCCAATTAACTCAATCAGAATTTTGAATAAAAAGTTGTGACTTTTTGATGCAACAAATTTTGGGCTAAAAACACGCGTGAGAGAATACGGTTGCATAAGTAATATAGTGATAAATTAGATCGTATCCACAAGGACAGAAGAATCAATTTTGATAAAATACCAGATTATGAATTTTCAAATCTTAAGTTAAGCAGATTAATTAACTTGATTGATGATTCTAAAACTACAAGTTCTAATATCATTTCTTGAATCTAGGGTTGTCAATCCTAAACTCTAACAATAATATCTAAGCAAAGATAAACAAATTCTACAAGAGTAAGCTCAAATAATGAATAAAGGTCGTCAATCTTAATTCACAAACACACAACATGAATCACTCAAACAATGAATAACTAAGAAGATGAATGTAAAAACAACTCTTGATTACAAAGTATGAAATACCTTGATGGTTGAACAATCCAAATTGCTGATTACAAGGAAGAGTTGAAGAATAACAACTAGAAAGCTAAAACTATGTATAAAAGAGACTTGAATAAAAGTTGTCAAGCATAAATCTAACCTAAGGCTTAAGGCAAATATATAGCCAAGCCAAGATTCCTAAATAATAAAAACTACTAAACATGTCTTCCAAATGGATCAATCCAACGACACCCAACACCCATTGGAGAAGCAGTACCTTCTAGATCCGAGAGCTTCTACGGCCTTTTAGTTATCACTGGTAGAGTAGCAACCACTGGAGGAGCAGCGACTGCTGGCTCTAAGGACTTCTTCTCATTCTTTCGTGTCATGCTCGCGAGTCTCTTCAAACACCTACAAAGCATAAGAAACCGATGGCTCTTCTCCTTTTGACTCAATGCGACAAACTAAAGACTCACAAAACATACACAAAATATGACAAAACACCTACCCGAACATGACTAATTTGACCCACGTTTACACACGCATCACTTTTTAATCAAATTTTGTGCTCTTAACTCATTCTTTCATAATAATTTTTGTATATTTAATATAATTTTAATATAAAAATTGATAGTAGTGAATGAATAATAAATTAATTGTTTATGTTGTGATATAGTTTGCTGGTATGAGTAATAAAATATATAATTGGGTTAGATTGGGTATGAATGAGATAAAAATTAACTATTTATTTCATGACTAAATTTAGGAATGACAAAAAGACTCATACCATGTAGATCAGATTCTATTCTACCCCGCGAGTCTTAAGATTTACAAATTATGAGTAGAGTATGAATTTATGTCTATTAATTTAAATAAATTTTGATCTTAGATAAGATCAATATAAATCCAGAACCAGATCTATACCTTATCCATAGACTAATTAGTTAGACCTTACCTATAGACCAATTAAATAGATCTTGCTAAGGCCTTAGTTACTCCATTATTAAAATAATTACAATACATATATAAATTAAACCTAAAAATGTACTTAAGTTTGATATTTTTTATTCAACAGATTAGGTAGAATGTGCAAATAGTGTAGAATATATTTTAGTTATTGATGATACGACAATAAGGTTTCAAATATATAATACTAATTTTTTAATTTAAATATTAAATATTAAATGATTAATTAAATAATTAAATTTGATATTCTGATAAAAAACAATAAAGAAGAATTAAGTTACATGAGTACGGAGATAATCACAAAGACTTATTTAGAAATTATTTTATTTAGTAAGAAATTAGTTTATTTTAAAACTTTATAGTTAACCTTTATGAATTTATTGATAACTTTGAATTATGTTTATTTAGTTGATTTTAATATTACTATTTAGTTTAAAGTTAGTCTGATATTATTTTTTATTATACAGATTTTATTTTTTCTTAATTTTTATATGAATTATATTAAAATTAAAAAATTATGATATAGAATTGTACGTCTATGGATAGAACATGAAACTTTGTTTATATCTTAGGGTCTAGATCCATGTCTATATAAAAGATATCAATAGAGTAGTGAGTATAGTATAGATCCAATTACAAAATTAAAATATAAATTAAATTACATCAATACTCTATCTTGCTATATCCATTGTACTTAACTGAATTGGATAGTTCGCTGACTGCTGGGTTACTTAGGGTTTTTTTGGGAGTGGATTATTATTATTATTGAAGCATGTGGCTACATTAGACAGTAGTGGTGGAAGTGGTGGGCTAGGCTTCTTGAGACAAGGGAAGAGGAAGCGTCGTCTTACACATTGGCATGCACCATCTTGTCTTTGCCTTGGTTACCTCTTTATGACAACCTCGAGATAGGTGACATTGTTGGATGTTAGATGGCAACTTTGAACCCATTAACATTACTACAGTAGTTGAATCAGCTGTCACCTTTTTGGTATTTGGTTGAATAGGGAAGGGAATATTAATTTAAAATGAAGAAATAAAAAAATAAAAAAAAAATTGCTGGTAAAATTAGTATAATATCGGTATAGATATTGGTCTGATAAATCCATATCTGAATCAAATATGTACTGAAATTTGCATGTTACTGGTTCTTAAGACTTGAACATGATATAATTATTTAATTTTGAGTAATCACTAACTACTTAATTAGTTGCTTGGTGGTGAAGTAATTTTTTTTTTTGTGACTTTTCTACCAAAAATTAAAATTTTGAACTGTGAGATTCATGATCATTAAAAAAGAGAAAATATAACTTAATGGATCCAACGTAAACCTGTGAGAATCAAGTGTGGACATAAATTTAGGAGCGATTCGTGGATTTAACTTCTATTTAGTAATTACTGTCCAAATGCAATTTCAATACGATCATCATGTGACAAGTAAACAGCGACGTTATATATTCTCCTATTTTTTTTTTTTTAATTACAATCGAATTACATCCTTGCTATTTCTCTGCACAGGTCCATTAAAATTAGGTTACAATTCCACTAGCTTCTAGACAAGGGTGAATCATAATATCTAAAGCAGCCGTGTCCGAGGCGTTAAAAATTGATTCAATTAGGACATAATTTGGTTCCACGTAAAGATTAAAACATAATTTGGTATACTTTTTTGACTCTTAGACCACCCGCACGGGGGGGGCCGTGCGCCCTGGGCGGGCCACGTGTCACCCCCCCATTGGGCGAGGCGGGGCGCCTCCCTGACACGCGCCTCGCCCTCGCGTGTCAGGGGGGCGTGAGGCGCCCAGGGCACGGAAACTCGACCGGGCGACGTGGCCCGCTCTGATTGGGCCACGTCACCCAGGTCGAGTTATTTATTTTTTTTTAAAATTTTTTTTAAAAAATTGAAAAAAATCGAAAAAAATCGAAAAAAATCGAAAAAAATTTATAAAATTTCTTTTCAACATTTTCGATTTTTTTGTCCAAATGAAAATTTTTTAATTTTTTTTATAATTTTTAACAATTTTTTGAATCCAGATTACGAGTCT
>SOPF01027808.1:3254-17359 GCA_012979155.1 Hypericum perforatum
ATTGACTGAATGGTCTGATGACCTGTTCGGATTGCGACGATGTGACAATTCGTTGCCATTGGACCCTAACTAAAAAGTGTCTAGTCGACGTTATTGGTCGTTATTGACCCTATCTAAACCATATCATCATCATAAATTTGTATTTAATTTTTAAAGAACTTAAAGAATCTAAGTTTCTTGCTATGGGGGTGAATCAATAGGTGGGTTTGGTTCGGTTAGAAGGTGGATGAGAGATAGAGAAAAGTAGAAGTAAAACTGAGAGTACATTATGCCCGGAACAGAACAGTAGTAGGAACAAAGTAGATGCTCCAGGTGATGCCGAATCTGGATGACGATGCAGTTTTATAGCAAATTAGGTCCAACGAAGTCTGTCCACCACGTAAACATGACAGCTCGGATCAGACAGCCTAAAAAGTGTCATGTTATGTCCTTAAATCTTTGTAAAATATAATTAATTAACCCAAACACACACAAAAGTTCAATAACCGGGTAATAATCAATCATTTCTCTCTCTCCTTCCCTTCTGAAACCCACCCACCCACAGGAAAACTTTTGATCAAGAATCGGGAAAACCGTAAAACAGAAGATAAGAGAATTTGGGAAGGAAAGAATAATCCTTCTTCAGGATTTTAGATTTACTGGCGGTGAAGGCGAAAAAGGAGGAAAGATGGTGGACCCCACAGATGCAGCAGATGTCCCTGGCCGGAAGAGCTCCGGCGTCGGTGATGACTCGCCGTTGACTGCGGGAGTGTCGTGTTCTATCTGCTTGGAACTGGTTTTGGATAATGTGGGCAGATCCATGGCTAAACTGCAATGTGGCCACGAATTTCATCTGGGTATCTATTCTTCCTCCTTGTTGTTGATTCCCATCGCCTTTGTGTTTCGGATTTCGGGTGTTTACTTCGGAATTGTTGAAGGGAAGGCAAAAAGATTCGAACTTTGGGGGCTGGGTGGGTTCGTAATAGGCTGTATGGACCTTGACTGCTGTATTTTTACTTTTGATTGTTCAGATTGTATTGGTTCGGCATTCAATATGAAGGGATCAATGCAGTGCCCGAATTGTCGGCAGGTCGAGAAAGGTCAGTGGCTGTATGCTAGTGGTGGCTCTTCTCGCTCTGTGCACGAGTTGAGCATGGATGATATGATTCCTGATGAGGACTTCCACTACTTTGGCCATCCTGAAATGGTAAACTGGTTGTTGACTTTGGGTTGCTTTGTTGTAGCTTCTATCAGAGGGTTAGACCATAGAGCTTGTTAAGTATGTCGAGGTTCACTTTTCATGATATCTAGTTTGATTTGTTTCTGTTTCCGGTTCTTTGTCAGCATCATAGATTCCGCTGGTGCCCGTTTGGTGAATTGGCGAGGCTTGGTTCCTCTTTTGAGTAAGCATGATGCTGGTTTATATTTCTTATATTTGCTATGTTTCAATCTTAGAACCTTGCCTCCTTGGCACTCTTGAACCTCTCTCCATGTAACTCTGACTTTTGCATTATACATGTACTCTTTAGTCTTTAACAGTTTACGCTTTTAAGTTGAGACGGCAGCTAGCATCTTGTTGCTTGTTTTTGGACTTGGTGATTCCCCTTATTTGTGTCATCCAAAACTTGCTTCTAATAAGGGATTCCTTTCACTTCAATTCTACCAGGTCTTCAACTTTATCTACTCAAAAGTGTTTTTCATATTTATTCTTGTGTCGTAATTTGTCCTCCCAAGTATCGGGGTCCCTAGATTTCCATGATCTTCAGTATCGCAATCATACTGCTGAGAAACAATGAGGCAGTCGAGTTTCAATGTGTATCATTTGCTTATCTGTGCTGATATCAGTTGTCTCGTCCATTAGGTTCTTTGTTGTTTATCTGACTTGTTAATACTCTACGAATTTCAGGGAGGTAGAGTCACCATCAACCAGCTGTAAGTACAACTGTGTATGAAATAAGTCGGTGGAAGCTCCTACCTACACGAACCTAGGCTTAAAAATCTTTTTTGTTCATGCAGATCACGATTCAAGGGGATTTCATTCTGGGTATGCTCAAACTACTGCTACATCTTCTGTGGTTCACTCAAATGTTGCTTCGGCTGGACCACCAGTAGCAGCAATCTCATCTGAGACTAGTAATACACCCGATGATCCTAACTTGAGTAATAACGGGAATGGCCTACCAGGACACAGTGGGCACTTCAGCCATCGTCGTCTTCCGGCTCTCAATGTCCATTATCGCAGTCGAGGTGGCCATGCTAATGGTTCTGATCCAGCTGCAATACCTCATATGACAATGAGACCACCTAGTACTGAACATGATGCCAGGATGAGGTCCACGGCTTTTACACACCCGTTTCTGTTTGGTTATAGGTGAGCACTGGTATTTTTTTTTTTTTATCACTGATGTCCTTTTCTCTTATTTTCTCAGTTGTCCTAGCAAAGGACATTATTGTTTCTTTGTTATTACATCACACTGCATTTTATCCTTAAAACTAATACTGCTCTTATACTGTTCAAGGTCTGGCCCTGTATCCAGTGGCTCACACGTCTCTTCTTCCGTTCCTCGTCATCCATTTTCTCATACCCATGAAAGAATTCAAGTATCCCATGCATTTCATCATAGGCTGCAGCAATCCGCCAGTTTGCCAGGCATGCCTTCACCTGTCGTGGTTCATGGCATCGGCAGATACGAAGGCTCTCATGGGTTCTCCACAGCAGTGGCTCCAGTTCCTCAGCAGGACCCTGGTGGTGGCTTCTTTGTTGTTCCAAGTCTGATATGCCCGAATCACCACGAAGGAGAGAGCTCATTGCCAAATCATTTTCACGCCTGGTGAAGCTCGGTTGAATCCAGTGGTCTGCGTTAGAACACCCGAGTATGCTTGCAAATATCCAGGAACCACTTCATTAAACTTCCATATCTTTGAATTCGATGTGTATGTAATCCAGGATGGCAGATTTTGTACATTCTGGTTCCTTTTGGCCACATAACTGTGAAGTTTATACTTTCAAAGGTGTTGTACTTTAACTATAGTTCCCCTCCATTATGTAATTAACATTCCTATCATAACATACTTTGGTATCGGAACATAACACATTATCAAGTTTCGACCAAACCAAATTGTCATTAGATACGAGGTGATCACTCCACTTGAAGGAATGTTGCAGAAGAAGATTCTGTCTTGAGTTGGACAGTTGCTGCATCTGAGCTGATCCTTTCTCCCTTGAGAAACTTTGCGTACCAATGCGCAGAGAGCTTCGGGTACCTTCGTAACTCCGGATCATCCAAGTCCACATAGTACAGGCCGAAGCTTGCATCCCATCCTGTCAGTAGCTCGAACACGTCCAAGAACGACCAAACAAAGTACCCTTTCACATTCGACCCACCCCTTCAAGTTTGTGATCACCAAATGAAATGAGTTGTAGCATTTCATACACAATAAGATCGGATCTGAGTAGAAACTTAAGGTTGTGTTCTTAAGATACTTGTTTCACTATCTCAAGTTTCATTATTGGAAACTATAAAGATGTTCTCATCCAGTTAACATACCTGATTGCATCAAGCAAGGTCCCAATATAAGCATGCAGATACTCAACTCTTGAATGGTCTTCTAACGAATCATTGTGTCGGCTCATTTGACCTGCACAATTAGTCCAATTTCGTCATCTATATATCATGGCCTGCACATGGAATGTGTAATGAATATACACACAGTGGTAAGTGGTAAGGAGAGGGAGGGACAACCATTTTCAAGAATATAGATGGGAGGGTTGTCATAAGTTTTCTTCAAGTAGTCCAGCACGACTTGCATCGACCAAGACGTTATAGGGTACTGAGAAGTGGATGATCGAGTTAGTTATGCTGCTTATGCGTGCGATGAACTATTATTGAACACGGCCGAATTCATGCTTTCTCTTACCTCAGTCTGACTACCGTCGTGCTTCGAGAAATTGTCACCTCCGACTGCAACAATTTGAAAGGTTTATGAACACGAACACAATGAAATATTTACGCTTGATATGTTGGATAAGAAACAACTAGAGCAGTAGCTAGATTCCATCGATAGTACTGCTCATATCAAGTTGCAGCAGTAATCTGAGGGCGAGAAACTTACGAAAGAAGTCAGTAGCCATATCATCAAAAACATCTCTTGGATACGAATTGAGCCTGTCAGGGTAATCTTTCACTGGCTGACCATTGTAATGAATTACTCCCAGAAAGTCAAAGGAACCCTTAATTAGCTTTGCTTCCTGCTTTGTGAAGACCGGAAGCCTCGAGCCGGCATTCTTTTTCACTGTCTCGGGATAATCTCCATAGACCAGGGGATTCACTAGCCTGCGAATATCAGGCTCACAGAACAGTTAGTTGTTGCACTGAGCTGGCTATTCCTGTAAACTGCAATTTAAGACATGGAGAGAACACAACTTACAGGCCAACTAGAAAGTCTTGGGCTCTTTGAACTGCCATTATGTCAGCTGTAGAATTCGTCAAAGGAACAAGACCAAATGTTAAAACGCTGCACCCTATGGATCCATTCTGCTTGGCCTGATACTTTCTCTGGTACAGCCTTGCAGCTGTTGCATGTGACAGAACTGCGTGATGAGCTACCACGTATGGCTCAATGGAGGAGTTGCCTTGTGAGCAGTTCAGAAAATTAGATTGAGGAGAGCACCGGTTAGGAGGCAACATTCCTGCGTCATAACCGAAGAGAACCAATGCATTAGGCTCATTGAGGGTAGTCCAGTGCTTCACCCTGTCCCCAAACTCTCTAAAACACACATCTGCATAAGCTGCAAAATCTTTCCTGCATCCACACATTCATACATTTCCTGATTTGACATTATCCGAGCAAGTCTTTAAGAAAGGAAGCAACGAGATGAAAGGACTTACACAATATTCCGGCTGAGCCATCCTCCATACTCATCTTCTAGTACTTGTGGGAGGTCGTAATGGAACAATGTAACGTGCGGCTCGATTCCTGCTTCCCAACAAATTAAAAGACACGATTGGTATAACCCCTCAGAAACTGGAATACTTGTTAGAATCTTAACTCGGGTTCAACTAAAATGTACCGTTGCTGACAAGTTCGTTGATGAGATTATTGTAGTACTTCAATCCTTTAGGATTTACCAATCCCCTGCCATCTTGAAGCACAAAAAGATCATCAGCTGAAGTGTGATGAACTAATTGGTGACAAGTTCCTAGAATTTTAAACAAGAATGCATACTTGGGATAAGTCTAGGCCATGCGATGGAAAATCTATACGCCTCTAGCCCTGTTTGTACCATAAGTTGGACATCTTCCTGCATCATTAGGTAGAGAGATATTCAAGTCCCGAATTCATTCCGGAACCCGAAAATATCAATTAAAACTGATGTAAGTTGAACCTTGTATTTGTGATACTGGTCGACAGCTACATCTCCAGTCTGTCCACGCATGCCTCCTATATCAAACAACAACAACAACAGCAACAACAACAAGATAAACCCATTACGCTTCTACTTGTAATAGTAGCAGTGGTTATCACCAACAAACTAAGCTTAGAAATGACCTTGATGAGTAAAAGTGTCGTATATGCTCGGACTCCGACCATCCTCGTCAACTGCTCCTTCCACCTTTCAAAAGCATTGCACCTCATTCACGTCGGAAAAGACTCGTGTTGGTCAATCGAAAAAAAAAAAAGATAATAGGAGGCTAACCTGATAAGCCGAGGTTCCAGCTCCAAAAGTGAAGCCAGGAGGAAAGTCTCCTTTACTATATTCATCCACAGCAGTTGCCGCGATGGCCAACTTCAAAAGAACCATAAACACCAAACTAAGCCTCAACATCCTTGGTTTGACTAACTGGAACCAGCTCGCTTCGTCTATCTTACTCTCTAAATACCATACATGCAGCTTCCGACTTGTAGAAATCTTGGATCGTTCTAGTTGTCGCTTTTTTATATAAATAGACTGATTATATTTAAAGTATACACATAAAGGTGTATATAAAAAAATTGTAGAATGAAGGCATAATGAGCTCTAAAGTAAAATGAAGTGCGTCCTCCTCCGTTCACTTGGCCGTTACGTGCCCAAATAATAAAAAAAAAACAAAGTTCCTCAATTTGGTCTTGTTTTTTACAGGTCATTGTCTTGCCACCGAAGCTATGACGTAAATTGTGCAGCAAAAAGTCTCGAGACAATTCCAACTGTTCAATTTTGAATTACGTAAATTTATGAAAAAATTTGTGACCCCATCTTTTGTTTCAAATCATTATAGCGAATTCTTAAAAGAATTATATATATATTCTTTCTAGTTTTAGTAACTCGGTCACAATGTTAATACTTACTACACGTGAGCGTTCTTTTTTTGCTTTCTACGGACAAAAAAATGTAACTGACAGATTAGTAGTAGTTCGTACCTAGTCATTGGATGGTTTGTAGGGGATATTAGGTAAATGACAAAAAGAGGAAATCAATTTCTGCAATTAGTAGGAAATCCAATAAAATAAGATAGGGTTCGAAGCCAATGATTAAAATTATATCCACGTCCAACATCTCTCTCTGTTCATGAAAGTTCCCCAAAACCGTTCGATGCGTGAAACCGACCCTAAACCTATATGTCAAGATCTTGATTTGGACATTGAGATAAAAAAAAAATGTATTAGTACTTAAAAATTAATAATTAACCATTATGTGGTTGTCAAAACTGGAATTATCTAGCAAAATTAAGCTGTAACGTTATCAGCCTCATTTTTTTAGAATGCAACCTGTGTTTGGTATTTTTTTTGGGAAAGTACAAATAAGTACCCTGTGGTTTACCTGTTTCCAAAAAAAGACCGTGTGGTTTTTTTTCTTCTAAATTTAGTACCTGTAGTTTCATTTCGGGGACAACTTTAGTCCTGGGCAGCATTTTAGGGTGATCGGCCACCTGTCCTCGCCACATCATCGCCACGTCACCGACACATCATGGTCTTTTTTTGGAAACAAGTAAACCACAGGGTACTTATGTGTACTTTTTCCTTAAAAATTTACCCCCTTTCATCTTCAACCTCAAACATTTTTCCCGTGCATCTCGTCAAGCCCTTACTCTTTCTCCTTCGTTTTCCCTTCGCATTTCAAAATTTCGAATCTCAAAACGACGCCATAGCAACCCTAAAGTATCGGATTCCGAGGTAACCGCTGCAGGAGACGTTTAAGGCACAGACCGAATCAGCGGGTGTCAAGGAGGAGAGCAATGCTGACGTGGCAAGTTTCGAGGCATCCGCGGTGGGGGAGGCTGCGACACCGGAGGAGGCTTCCAGCCCTATGAAGCCTGAGGAGTGACGTACATGTGTTTAAGGGAAAAGTACACATAAGTACCCTGTAGTTTACTTATTTCCAAAAAAAGACCATGATGTGTCGGTGATGTGGCGATGATGTGGCAAGGACAGGTGGCCGGTCACCCTAAAATGCTGCCCGGGACTAAAATTGTCCCCAAAATAAAACTACAGGTACTAAATTTGGAAGAAAAAAGTCACACGGTCTTTTTTTGGAAACAGGTAAACCACAAGGTACTTATGTGTACTTCTCTTTTTTTTTTTGGGCATAAAAAAGTGGGTGGTGTAATGATTTTGATTACCGCATCATGAAAAATCTATTTATTTAACGTCTTAAAATTTTGATTAATATATTAAAATTTATATTTAGTATATAAATCAATTGTTGGATGAGTCTAACACAAAATACATGAATGAGATACGAAATTTTGTTGATAGACGATTACAACAAGATCTATAGAATAATAGAAAATTTACTCATAAACTATGGATAGATTATGATATATACTAGATCTTTAGATAGAAGATCTACAAGTTATTAAGATATACTGTGGAAGGCAGTTTTACAACACTGGATTTTGTTTCAGATAAACCACGACATTGCATATGAAGAGACTAATTAAACTTGAGACAACATCAGAGAAGACGAGTCTTTCTTGATCATTTGGATAGTTGACGCATTTGAGCTCATCGTTTCTCCCTTGAGAAAGTCTGCATACCATTTAGCAGAGAGTTTCGGGTACCTTGTTAGCTCTTGATCCTCCAAATCCACGTAGTACAGGCCGAAGCTTATATCCCATCCGCTCTGCAGCTCAAACACGTCCATGAACGACCACACGAAGTATCCTCTAACATCCGACCCCTCCCTTCAGACATCAGTAATACAAACATTGCGTGGTCAGTATCATTTCGATATAAGCTCGGACATTTCAAGTTTCGTTATCAGAAACTAGATATTCTCATCATCGATAGCATACCTAATTGAATCAAGAACGGCTGGGATATAGGCACGCAAATAGTCAACTCTTGAATGGTCTTCTAGTGATGCATTGTGTGGGGTCACTTGACCTGCCATAGAAAGTGGAAGTTTTATTAGAAAACTTTGATGTGTCATATGAACTAGAACTTTCGGATGCACTCGTTTCCAAGCTAGAATTGTTACTGGCTAGAAGGGAGTTACCATTTTCAAGAATGTAAATGGGAGGGTTGCCATATGTTTGCTTGAAGTAGTTAAGATCAGCTTGTATCGACGAAGGCATTATAGGAATCTGAGAATTGAAAACCCAAGACCGTGAAGAACTGAACCATTTCAAAGATTTAATGTCTAATCCATTACTTCGGCTTTTTTCTTACCTCCATTTGGCTTCCCTTCGAGTTATTAGAGTACCTAGCTGCAAAAATGTCGACGTTGAACGAACAGAATTACAGGAAAGCAATTACGAAAATTGCAAGTGTAAATTAACCTCTAATTAGGATGATTTCATTTGACCAACTTGGTTCAAGAGTTTTTTTGAGAACCAAGTGACAGCAGTAAATTTCTGAAGCACCATGCGAATAAAGAGATTTAGCTAATAGACTAAAGCTTGCCCTAGGCTACAAAAACTGTAACGGATTTTTAGAGAACAAGAAACTTACAGGATAGAGTAATTGCGATGTCTGTTAAAACGTCCCTTGGCTCCCAATTTAGGCTCTCAGGATAATCTTGCACTTCTATTCCAACATAATGAATTACTCCCAGAAAGTCAAATGAACCCTTAACTAGCTTTGCTTCCTGCTCTGTGAATACTGGAAGCCTGGAGCCAACATTTCTTTTCACCGACTCGGGATAGTCTCCATGCACTATGGGGTGCATTATCCTGCAACCATAGCGGAGAAGAAAACAGCTCATTTAACTTCGCAATGCTGCTCCAAGAAAAAAGGTAAACTACAGGTAAGTTGAGGAAGAGAGTATCAATTTACAGGCCGATTAAAAATTCGTTGGCTCTTTGAGCTGCCATTAGGTCCTTGGTTGAGTTTGTCGAAGGATAAAAGCCAAACGTTAAGGCGCTGCAACCTATAAATCCACCTTGTTTGGCCTGCAGGTCATGTCATTGAGTCTCAGGTTTTGAGCCAGAGATGTAGTGTAACTTGTAATTATAGTGAACTGTAAAATTTGTTAAGCTCGATGATACCTGATACTTATTTTTGTACAACCTCGCAGCTGATGCATGAGCCAATACTGCATGATGAGCCACCACGTATGGCTCTGTTGAGGAGTTGCCAGTGGAACAATTGATGAATTGAAATCTAGGTTTAGAGCATCGGCTAGGAGGCAACATTCCCAAGTCATAAGCAAAGACGGCCAAAGCATTGGGTTCGTTAAGAGTAGTCCAGTGCTTAACTCTGTCACCGAACTCTCTAAAGCACACTTCTGCATAATCTGTGAAGTCTTCTCTGCATCATTCCCACATGCATTTTCTGATTTAACAATCTTCGCAGTGAGAGTGAAAGATCAGGCATGTATGGAAATAATATAAAGTAACATACATAATTCTCCGGCTGAGCCATCCCCTGTACTCGTCTTCAAGTGCCTGTGGAAGGTCATAATGGAATAAAGTGACGTGTGGCTGTATTCCTGCTTCACCAACAGATTAGAACAATGAAGGGGCCAATTTCTCATAACAATTTTTAGAACTTACAAGAACTTAAAATTTGGCATGGAACATACCATTGCTAACAAGTTCGTCAATGAGATTATTGTAGTACTTCAAACCCTTGGGATTCACTGGTCCCCGTCCGTCTGACCAAATAAAGAAACATCAGCCAAAGTCTGATCAATCATATACTGAGAGTTCACCGAATTAACAAGTTTTCTAAAACAAAAAATCCATACTTGGGATAAGTCTTGGCCATGAGATGGAAAATCTATAGGCCTCCAACCCAGTTTGAACCATAAGTTGAACATCTTCCTGCAACATTTGGTTTAAGATAAATCTTGCGTCACAAAATTTCAGGATTCGAGAACATCTGTTCTATTTAGTCTCAACAATCTATAAAATAAAGTTGTTGAACCTTGTATTTGTGATACTGATCAGCAGCTACATCTCCTGTCTGTCCACGTGCCCCTCCTGCATCAAATAAGAACAGAATGATATAAAGATCAGATCTTAATAGCAGCAGTCTCAACAACAAACTAAGAGCTTGGAGATAGAAATTGCCTTGATGAGTAAACGTGTCGAATATGCTAGGACTCCTACCATCCTCATCCACCGCTCCTTCTACCTTTCAAAATCATTCAGCAGATAAATACTACCCCTTATTCTCGTACTAAAAAAGCTTCAACCTTTTGTTCATTTTGATCGCCTCTGGAACTCAGATGATGCTACCAGGATTCATATCTACGATTAAAATGAAACAAAGGATGGGACTACCTGATAGGCAGACGTCGCAGCTCCGAAAACGAAACCTTGAGGGAAGTCTTCTTTGCTATATTCATCAACACAAAGCACAGCTAAAGCCAAATTGAGGAGAACTAACGTCAATAAACTTAGCTTCAACATCCTTGAATCACCCTTCAAATCTTTGGGTTCACTGGCAGCTTCTTTCTGTTGGTCCCTTCTTAGTTATATACATAATTTTGCTACAAATATCTCATTTGTTTATTATGTCATTTCCAGCCACGGAAGTCCGGACGCATACACCCAGACCAAGTGGACATAAATGTCTTGGCTGCAGCTTTTTGATTGTAGACGTGGAAAGTTTAAGGTGACAAATTTCACAAATGGTCACTGACGTTGACTTCATAGTAAGACAATACGAGTCTTCGTTTGGTAGTGTTTTGTTTTGTGCATCAAAGGCGGCCAGCCTTTGAAACTATATGCTCGTCTATAGCTAACAATTGTGCAGAAGAAATAAATCAATTAAAAAGTTCAAGCATATGAAAAGGGACAGATACCTGTCGTTCCAGCCGACAGTCGAACTAGACGTCACCATATGCTAAACAAAACGACTTTGTTAGTACCTGATGGGATATTTACTTTGTGCACTAAACCCAGATCTTGTGTTGGTGTTACCCAATGAAATATTTACTTCTCGTGCTACCTTTCGTTATTGTTAAAATATCCGTATCTAACTCAACGTCTATAAATTATCACACTTATAATTTGGATCCAATGGTCTTCTTCTTTAATACCAAATGCGTGTGTTGCATTGAACATTTCTTGACGACTTGTTCTGCAAACTATGAACTTGATAATCCAATCTCATTTGTCTCTCAGTAATCATTGAAATGTTTTTACTGGAATCAAAGTACCAAGATTTCATAACCAACCGGTGATCCTAGTCTTTCTAGTGAACTCAGTTTCGTGTGGCTCGGGTTTAGTGATTGTCAAAGGAATTGCTACAAAGCCGTGACAAGAATTTGGACGGACGACAGGGAAAAAGAGCTTGCCAGGTGAGAGTGACGGAAAGAAGAGAACTGCAGAGATCTCCAAGTGCAATTCCTCTGCAATTGCCGACTCTTGATGATGACATTTAGTAAGCTGTAGATAAGTTGCCGGTTTCAAGTTGCTTTGAGATAATCTTTCCTACCTTCAACGGGCACCCGACCCCTTGCTACTCTAAATCACCAACCCTTATCGAGAATCAAAACAAACCAACCGAAGAACCAAAAGCCTAAAAGAATCCCTACCATTTTGGTCATCTCCATCTCATTACCTCAAATCAGGATCAGGACAGGTTCTAAGCCAACATCACAGGTTTATGACGAAAACAAAACATCAAAAACAAAATACGTTCTAATCCAAGCCACCGAACAATTATTTGCAAGATAGGAATCTTCTCAATGCTCGATAATGCAGCAACAGCAGCAGCAAATCAACACAATATCATGATCATCACATGTAGACAGGCAGGTCAGTCCACGCACCAGAAACATGGCCATTCTCGCACACATACGCCCGGACCACAGGCTCCCCGTCTCCATGGTAACTGAACCGACTCCTGAGGCACAAGGAGGAGTGCAGGTTCCATGTGCGATTGCATGAGCAGAACTCACAATTGAGATCGACTGAGGGACGGTTTCTGTTGTCAATGTCCATCCAAACCTTGGAGGACTTGAAGTTCATGAAGACCCCGCGAAAGAGCATGTAGTTCCGCTTCTTCTTGACGTGGATGCATCCCGGCCAGTCGGATATGTAAAGCGAGTCCTCTCGGAACCTGTTCGCCAGCAGCTTCATCCCTTTCTCCCGGCTCAAGCTCATCGGACCGGACGCCACGTGCGCCCTCATCGGCCGGCTCCTAGTCGTCCTCCTTTTTTTAGTCTCCCTCCGCTTTACAGCGGAGGACAGGGTTCCCAAGGTGTTGTATAGCGTTTCGTTGAGAAGATCTTCGCAGAGGGACCAGGAGCGGTCCGACTCGCGGCAGAGACGGGAGTCGGGTTGCGAGTCGGGTTGCTCGCGGAGGACGCCGGAGTGGCGGAGGCCGGGACAGCAGAATACGATCTTGTAGAGAGAGGACCAGCCTCCGGCGGGAGTGGCGACGCCGGAGAGGAGGTCGGAGGGGAGGGTGGAGTGGCACTTGGCCCTGCAGCAGACGTTCCGGACAAGGGAGGAAAACCTGGTGCAGACGCAGGCCAGGCGAGCCCAATCGCGGAGATCCTCCTCCAGCCTGAAGAGTATGTTCAGGACGACGTCGTCCGGTAGCCTCGCGAACACCGACGACTCGGCCATTCGTAATCCGGTGGGGAGGGGGAGGAGAAAGACTGGAACTGGCGGATGCATGGATTTGGGTTTATTTATTAGGGAAAATTTCAGGGTCTTTTATAGGTGGAAAATTTCAGTTTGGTGTAGTGGATTTTGGGCTTTTTGATTTGGGTAAAACCGTAGAACATGTCCAACCATAGTTTAGGATTTGACGTTTTGACAATTTAGTAATATGAGTATTTTTTTTTGGAAAAGTACACCTAGGAATCCTGTGGTTTGACCCGTTCCCAGATAGGTCTCTGTGGTTTAAAATGGCGATACCTGGTTCCCGTGCTTCCAATTTTCACATCTGAGTCCATCCGATCTAGTTTGATTCGTTTTTGTTTATTTTGGTCCGATCAAATTTGGCGTTTTCAACGCCGATTGTCGACTCCAGTTGACTCCCCGAAGTGTCCCCAACGTGTGGATACTAGTTTCACATGTTTTCGTCACTAGAATTGTAAGATCGAGCTTCAGATTTTTAAATTGAATCAAATCGGATGGACTCAGATGTAAAAATTGGAAGCACGGGAACCAAGTATCGCCATTTTAAACTACAGAGACCTATCTGGGAACGGGTCAAACCACAGGGTTCCTAGATAGACTTTTCCCTAATTTTTTTTTCTATCTTGTGCGATAACCTAACGTATCACGTAACATGAGTGATCAACTTCGTTCACATGATTGTTAATGTGGCGAAGGTGACAATGCATCTAACTGAGTAAAAGTCACATAATTTTTGAACAAATATTTTGATGAGATTATATTCTTATTTGAATTTAAGATCTCGAGCCTAAACAACTTATTCGTCTATTAGTTATTCTCCTTGATTTGGGGAGGGAAATTCTTCTTTTTCGGTGGTTGAATTTTTTTTTTTAATCTGGCATCGGACAGAGTCTACCAACTGCTTTCCTTCTTGCTTCCCCCCATTCTCCTCTCTCTCGACGTTCTGATTGGAAATGTAAAATAATTACGATGAGCGAAAGTAGATTTGGACTTTCTGGACATAGTTGTAGTGTACAAATTAGGGTTTAAATTTTTTATTAAACCAGGACTGCCACGACACCGTTTTTAGTTCGCCCACACGAGAATTCCAGTTTATCTATAAGA
>SOPF01027809.1:0-20828 GCA_012979155.1 Hypericum perforatum
AAGAAGGGGGATTGGGCTTCCGGAGATTGGAAAATTTTAATAAAGCTATGCTATCGAAACAAGGATGGAGACTACTTACGAATCCGGACTCTCTAACTGCAAGAATCCTGAGGAGTAAATACTTCCCACATGTGCACCTACTGGAAACTATAGCTAGTACTCGATGCAGTTACACCTGGCGAAGTATATGCTCCGAACTTTTGCTGTTGAAAAAAGGTCTTGAATGGCGAGTAGGTGTCGGAGATCAAATACGTGTTTGGGAGGATCGATGGATCCCAAATTCACAAAATGGCGTCCCAAAATACGGTCGTCCAGGAGCGGACAGCTACTACTGGGTCTCGGACTTAATGAATGAAGGTGGTACTAGATGGAATGATCAGGTCCTTGATACAATATTCGATGCTGAGGATAGTGATCGAATTCGGAAAATCACTCTGAGCACAAGGAAGCCTGCGGACCTGATACGTTGGCGCTTTTCGGCGGATGGCTCCTACACTGTCCGCAGTGGCTATCGACTTGATTTTGACGTTTGGTGGCATATGCAGCACGAGGAGGTTGTCACTGACATTGATAGGGGGCTATGGACTACTTGTTGGAATTTGGCCTGTCCGCCTCGTATTAAAACAACAATGTGGCGAATTCTTGACAATAACTTACCAGTGCGAAGTAACCTTAGGCGTCGGGGAATGGATGTTGATGAACGCTGCCCAGGATGTGGGATAGAACCTGAAACGGTGGTACATTTGTTGTTCCAATGCGCTTGGACACGCACCATCTGGCAAGAGATCGGCGTGGACTTCGCTCAGTCAAATGTTCACACTATACAAGAGGGACTCTTATTTTTATTAAATGCAGGTGATCGGCTGGAGCAAAGCAGATGGGCCACATGCCTCTGGTCTCTATGGAAGTTGCGGAACTTGATTGTTTTCCAGCCGGAGGTGCGTCATAACCGACAACAAATACTCGCTGATGGTTTTCGACTTTGGCAGGATTTTATGGATGTGCAGGGGATGACGACAGGAGACAGGAGACCTAGGCCTGAGGTGTACTGGCAACCACCTCCTGCTGGGTGTTTTAAGGTGAACGTCGATGCTGGGATGTCGCAAGATCGGGGTGGTCAGGCCGGCCTCGTGGTAAGAGATGACGAAGGAAATTTTATTATGGCAGCAACGAGAGTCATCCATAATATTCATCACCCTACACTGTTAGAAGGCAAGGCGGTGTGTATGGGCTTAGAGCTAGCAAGCACGATGGGACTTGAGC
Organism: Hypericum perforatum; assembly: GCA_012979155.1. Classification (NCBI taxonomy): domain Eukaryota; kingdom Viridiplantae; phylum Streptophyta; class Magnoliopsida; order Malpighiales; family Hypericaceae; genus Hypericum; species Hypericum perforatum. The sequence goes on from SOPF01027809.1 coordinate 1,264, forward strand.
GAATTGAGGTAGAGTCCGATTGTCTACCAGTGGTGCAACAACTCTCTTTGTCCTCTACAAATAGAAGCGACCTTGCGTTGATACTTGACGATTGTAGAAGTCTACTCAATGGCTTTTGACAAGTTCGTATTTGCCATGCGAGGCGAGAAGCTAATCAAGTTGCCCATGAACTGACAAAGATGACAGTTCCCCTAGATCGTGATTTGTTAGTATTCTCCTGGCCCCCGGAGTGTTTACAGGGAATTCTTGAAAGAGACAGGGCGACGAGAGGGGAACCGTAGCCTGTAGTAGGTCTTTGGGGGGTGATCTTTAGTAGTATACCTTTCGTTTCTGTGCAGTGCTATCGCTGGTGCTCTTTTTCCTATCTCCGGTTTTTTCCCGAAGCGGCGGGTTTTCTGGAATAGGTTTTTTAGTGAGACCAACAGCTGCAACCTCGTTCTCTCGAGGGAAAAGGTATAGGGTACTTTGTTTTATGCATTCGGAGACTATGCTTTGAGTTTGTAATCTTCTCCATTATTATGAATGAAATATTCATCTTTCCGCAAAAAAAAATTCAGACCCGTCTACGATGATAAAAAAGTTAATTGGCGGACTAAGTAAAGTTTACAGATAGAGTTTGCCGCACATAGTATGGTGTCAATTTAATACGTACAAAAAATATGATTTGGTTATATGGGACTTCCGAATTGTGTAATTGGTACTACTTGTTGAGATATCAAATTATTTTTTTACATATTTCAGATTAGATTTAAAATTATAATATGATATGACATAATGGCTCATTTCACACTTATTATCCATGCACGACTCATTTATTCATAACATCTTAGTGAAATTAAATCATGCCTCGTGGACTTCATTTGATGATCAAATTGGGATTACATTAAAAAATTTCTAAGATAATATTGGCGAATTGGAGAAAAATATCACCTTCAAGATGTTATCACATAAAAAAAAATTATATTTTTTTCTTCCAAAAATAGTAAAATTAAAATTTTGAATAACAAATGCGTAAATAATAAAAATTTATTTTGTCTGTATTCAAATTATCTAAATTTGACTTATCATATCATTTAAATGTTATATTAGATTGACATATTTTCTAACAAAAGACAACATTCACAATAATTATTTAAATAGTATTAAGAATATGAATGATTATGTAAAGTTTATGAAATAAACAATCTAAGCTAAAATAGTGTCTTTAAATATTTTTTAAAATTTTGAAATGAAAAATATATATTTATAACAAAGCATCATTTTATATAAAAATAGAGACAATAATTTATCACTAATATTTTCTTGAAAAATATTATTATCACGATAGAGAAGTTTTCATCTTTTTACACTAACCTCAATTCGGTACCAAATTTTATTTTATCAAATTTGAAAATGTTGTCAATTTAGAGCATATTAATTTATAAAAATTTTACTATGATACGTTAGATTCATTACCTTATTATTTATTATTTAATATGAAAATTTTAAGAACGATTTGTATTAAACAACTCTTCTTTTTGTAGAACTAAATCCCGACTCCATTTGCCTCCTTTCAATAAAATAAAGTTGGCCGTCTAAAAATAATCTGCTGGTTCAAATGTTACTCTTGGTAGTTGATTTCGAGAAATGAGATTATCCATGTACCATATGAAATTAGATGGAACAAATGGACAAGTCCAGAAATCACGGTCCCTAGTAAAAGCAACCTCTCCACTAGTAATTAACAGCCAAATTTCGACGGTCTTTTCAAGGAAAATATTTCACTATAAATTAAAAGGACTCAATGCCCCATTGCAAAGTCAAGGCAGGAAAGCACAAAGTTATTTATCACTCGCACAAAGTTCTTCAAAAAATAATACCTTAACCAGCTGATATTAAAATGGCCAAGTTCGACGTCAAACTAGCTTTGGCTTTCGCCTTCTCTCTTCTCCTGCTGCTTTCCGCGACAGAGAGCAAAGCGTTTGGAACAGCTATTTTTTTCGGTGAGTGAGTGTCTCATAATCGTCGCTCCTTATTTATCACTTGATAATATTATAGAAAGTTTCATATCCTATAAAAAAAACTAATTTTAAGAGAATGATTAAGTTACACCTTATAAACAAATTCATTTTATTTACAATTTACGATGTGGAATACTCTCAACAAATATATTTTATCGTATTGCCAAAAAATATATTATTTTGGCCAATATTTCATAAGTTTTTATTTCAAACTAGTTAAGTTTTTTGAAAGTTAGACTAAATTTTATTAACAATTATTTAACACAAATACACAATATGTTTTCACGAACTCATACTTGAGCTATCTTTATTAAATTTTTACAAATCTTTCATCAATTGATCAAAGTGATTGTTAGTTTTTAATACACACACACACACACACTTATATGTATGTATGTATATTTATATCAACATCACATATATATCTTGGAATAGTCTTAGTTTCCATGCCAAAAAAAATTTACTAGAACTTTTTCGATGAGCAATCCTACTTAATTTTTCGAAACACTAGGTCTTTTCTTCAATTTTATAGTCTGGTTTGCTACGTATAAATTAATTTAGCGATTACATGAATTATCTCAAATGGTTGGGGAAACAGGAGCAACCAAAGATGTTATAGACGCAAAAGCAGAATGTACCTCGGTTTATGCAGCGCAACTAGGCGATACATGTGAAGGCGTGGCCAGTAAGTTCAAGTTAAGGGCTGACACATTCGGTAAACTCAACCCCAACCTCAACTGTGATAAAATCTTCGTCGGCCAGTGGCTTTGTGTCGAGGATTAGACTTAACATGACTCCAAAATTACGACGAATGATCGATAACACATTGGTCTGATGGCCAACCAATAAGATAGTAACATTAGGGCCTTTCGTATTTGGCAATGCCTTTTCTTTTTCTTCAGTTGGGAACCGGCTGAACTCGGAACTTGCAAGACGATGTGCTGTCGTGGGTGTTCTTGTTTTCTTGTTGCTATGTTACTTACTGGCATTATGTACCGTTGTGGTTTCCGCTTTTATATTTCTCAGTTTGAACAATTAAGTGTACGACTATATTTTCTCCATTGTAGGAGTTAATAAAATTTCACATTTTTTTTGAAGGTAAATTTTTTTTCACCAAAACAGTTATGTAAATAGTTCCAAATTGCATAATAAACAATCTGGAATGTCCGCCTAGAAAAAATTTATTAGTTACAAATTAAGATATAATACAATATTTTGTAGATCCATCTTGCTAGAAAGTTCCGACAAAAAGATCCATTCCAATAAACGTATAGAGATGAGCAGTTTCAGCCTTGTTCCACTGAAACCAACGAACTCCTTAGAAAATGACCATATTTCTCTCCTTCCATATACACCAACGTATTGATGCAAACAAGGTGTACCAAATCTTCTTGAAAATTTTCTCTTTCCATAGGTCAGGAGAAAAGAAATCTCCGAGTCAAGAACTGTCTGACCATTCCAAATCTCTTGAGTTATCTCCCGACGCCTTGCCCTTTGACTATCCAAAAAACCAACGTTCTCATCAATCATATCAAGAGATTCCAGCTCCAGTTCCAAGGCCTTAACATTATCCAAAGTGTCATCAAAAGGGGTGAAACACTCTTCTTTAAGCTCCTCCTTTAACAGCTTGAGCTTAAAAATAATCTTGTTAGGTCCAAAGGTGCTACCGTTAAAATTCTCCCACCAATCAGCCAACTTCTCTCGAAAACGTGGGTTAGACAACCATGCCGAGTAGAACCGAAAACGCTTAAGACCCCAGTTTACACTATCCAACTTGAGCAGGATAGGATTATGGTCAGAACATTCCCTGCATAACCCGACTTGCGAGCAATCTGGAAAGGAATACAACCAAGACGGAACTACCAAAAATCTGTCCAGTCGGCTAGATGCGTATGTGTTGCTCCATGTGAATTTTCTACCAGTAAGAGGCAAATCAGTCAAATTCATATCTTCAACAAAGTCTTTGAAAAGCCTTGTACATGTTAGGTTGAAATCCAATCTCCCTTTACGCTCTTCACGGGAAAGAACAGCATTGAAATCTTCCATTACTGTCCATAAGTCAGCATGGGAAGCATTTTTTTATGGCGACGAGCTCCTCCCATAACATACGCTGTTCAGAGAATAATTTAATATGTATATGATCTCCTTGTACATTATATCAAAACTTAGGAACTTCTAAGTTTTTTACCCCTTAAAAATTGGTTTGATGCAACGAATGATCGAATAAACACTGGACCGACGGCCGACCGATAACTTATACAAGGACCTTTCGTATTTGCAATGATTTTTCTTTTCTTTTCAGTTGAGAACTGGCTAGACTCTGAACCTGCAAGACGATGTCACCTGTCGTGGGTGTTCTTGTTAAGTGTACGACTATATTTTCCCCATTCTCGGGGTTTATAAAACTTGCAACATAATTTTGTTACTATATTATTTGATGCATGTTTTACATTATTACCATGTTAAGTTTGTCACATCATCAGGACAAGGTGGACAACCACGTGGAATGACAATACAAAATCAACCATATTAAGAATATGTCAACCAAGTGTCAGGCATGACAATTTAAAAGTCAATAAAATAAAAAAGTTGAAAAAATCACAAAGCGCTACAATAAAATTTGACCTAAAATTTTACACTTACAAAGAGAACAATATCAAAATTGGATGGGCCCAGCCCATCCATATGCAATTTAACCAACCCATACATTCAGAGCTGGGTGGCATACATTACATTATTTTTGCCTAGTAATAAAATATACAAAACGGCCTATATAGATTATTGGAGAAATTTCATAAATAGTTTTATGGTTGGCGATATAATTTTTTATTTTGAAAATAAATGTTTATTTTTTGTCTTGATGATATTTTTTATTCCGACAGACTCAAATAATTTCTCAACAAAATTAAATTTGCGTTTAGAAATGATGTCATTTTCGTGATGATGTGACACACCAGAGCAAATTGCTTTCACGTTCACAGTCTTTGCTGAAATTATTATTTTTGTCCCTACTATTTTGAAAAAGAGACTTTCGTCCCCCTACTTTGTTTAATTATCACTCTTAGGTCTTTGGTACCGAAATCGAAAAATTACTCCAGCATCAAAGGACCTAAAATGTCTATTTTACCCTTTAGCCAAAAATTAAAAAAACTCAACATCCCTGTACTCTTCCATGCCAAAATTTTTTCTGGCACCAAGCCTCGCAACCGCACTCTTCCATCATCCGTAGCACTTTTATCGCTGCATCAACCTTTCCCATTTACAGAGAGCATTCATACTAGCTAGGTAGAGCTGCTATTCCCAAATTTTTCCCAAAAAATCCCGATTAACATCGAGCAACCTGACCCGCTAGAGCTGTTGTTCCTTGTTGGCTAGGTGGGCCTGCCACTCAAACTGGTCTACCTCTAGCGGACGTGAGGAGATGACGACCCCCTCGAGCTGCTTCTCCAGGCCAGACATGATCTCAGTAAAGCGGTTGATCTCATGGTCAGGGTAGGGACTTAGGATTTGTAGCATGGATCGGGTCTGGGCCACGTCGGCAACTACACGGGACATGGCAGGGAGGAGCTATAGGGCTTGGGTCGGATTGGGTCACTCGATAACGGAGGCCAACGGGTGGGATTTGGGACTGAGAGAAGAGGAATATATAAGAGGACCCCTGTTTTTCTAACTTTTGACTAAAGGCAAAAATGTCATTTCAGCTCCCTTGTTGCCAGAGAAATTTTTTGATTCCGGTATCAGGGACCTAAGAGTGATACTTAAGCAAAGCAGGAGGACGAAAGTCTCTTTTTCAAAATAGGAGAGACCAAAATAGTGATTTTAGCAAAGACTAGGGACCTCAAATCAATTTGCTCTTTCTTTAACCCGGTTGGTTTATTGAGTTGGCGACGGATGAAAATATCTATTTCAATCACTAATTTTTATTATACTTCAAAAAATTCACTTCAACTTCTTCCTCCGGACCATCAAACCAATTGTTTTTGGAACCATACCACCCCAGCCAACTACGCGCCTCGTCCTACTTCCCCTCTAATCCTCCCACCCTCACAAGCAATAACCGACCCCAGAATCTGACCAGAGGCCGACAAAAAATTATCCTCGTCCAGAAAATCTTTAGACACTCGCAAGCTCCACCATGAAAGTAACAACCGACACCACAATCCCCATAGGGCCAAGAAGATGGTCAACTAGTTCGAATCCGAGGAGGGTGATAAGGCGCTGTCGGTTCTCCAAAACCCTAGCCCTCGCCGTACAAAAACACGGTGTCTCACATCTCGTCCCGGTGCATCATAGAGCAGCGACTTACGTCGGTGGCAAGAATAGGGCAGTCACCCCCCAACCCATTACCCAATTATCAGAGGAAGGACCCCAACCCCAATGTCGACGCCCTTGCAATTGACGCAGTAGTTCAATTGGGTTAATGAGGGGGAATCTGTGATTGACCCTTCTTGAATCGGATTGACGTCATTGGGGTTACCGGTTTTGTCGTTAATTGGGTTAATTGGAATATGTGATTTTGCCATTAATTGAGATTTTAGGGAGAAGGAAGAAGGGGAAAAGAAAAATGTGGGTTAGGGTCAGAAAATTAATTTTTTTTAGAATTTAAATGGTAGATTGTTTTAAAATAATATGCAAATTAGTGACTGAAAAAGATATTTTAATCCGTCGTGGCGTACCTCATGTAAAATAATGTCGTTTTTAGGTTTCGAGTCACTTTTGACTCGTGATCTGAACTTCTGTCGCAAAAAATAGATAAACTTAAATTTTTTTTCAAAACACAAGATGATGTCGAAAAAAACGTGTAACCACATGATCATTTATGATAATTTCTTTCATTATTTTATTTTAGCACGTTGATTTCGGTATTGATAGTTTTTGAGATATTTATGAATGAGTAAAATATGGGTAGAGCCAATCTATATCTAACTTGCAATTAATCTGTTTTGTAAAAAGTAGTTCTAGTTTCAAATCCTATGGTGCAAAATATTTACCTTTAAAATTAGAAGAGTAGAGTTTTACTGTAAAGGCACCAGCGCAAAGTAGAACTCCCCTATCTCCACTATGAATTAACTCCATATGAAATATCTGAACTTTGAGACACCAGCTCAAAGTAAAGGCAGGAACACCTGAGTTATATATTTATCTATTTCTAAAATAACATGTAGAGATCAAAATTAATTATATATTATTTATAATTGTTAAAAATTTATTTATTTGTTACTTCATCATTTTGAATTGAATATGATATCATCGTATATTAGATTAATTCTACGATGGAAAATATTGCTACTCAACGAGATGCTATTGTTTGATTTGGGACAAGTCTGTTGTGACGTCCGCCGTCCTATTTTCTCGGTAAATCCGTGACCAGTAAATATATAACAAATGCAAAGAGGCAGGCAAGATCACCCATCTTCTTCATATAGGGAATAGCTCCCTTGCTTTACAAAGAAACTTAAAACAATAATTATAATGGTTACTTCGACGCAATCAGCCTATAAAAGGGAAGTTTTAACAGCCAAATAGAGCAAGGAGCTTCAAATTGAGAATTAATCCATTCAAAAGTAAGAAAAAAAGAACTACATTAATTGATTGAGCTTAGGATGGCCAACTACAACTCCAGAGCTACCACATTTCTTGCATGTCTTTTTCTCCTCTCCGTGCTTCTCACCAGCTTCACAGCTGAGAGCAGGAAACTTGGTTAGTTAATTAGTTATGATTTAAAGTTTTGAATTGAAGATCGAATATTTAATAAGGTTGATGATGATGGTGGTGCAGGTCACAACCGATCCATTCTCACTTTCTCGGCGCCGGAGTGTGACACAGTTTACCCGGCGGCAAAAGGAGACACGTGTTCAACCGTTGCTGAAGCCTTCGGTCTAAGCGTTGAAAAATTTAGTGCCATTAACCCCAATCTGAGCTGTACCAAGATATTCGTCGGCGAGTGGCTTTGCGTCCAAGGAAGTATTTGATCTGGAACCGACGGGGAAATGTTAATTCCCGGCCGGTAACCGTGATCTGAAAGTTCCGATGCACGAATAAGAAGAGGCCTTCAGAGATCATGCTAGATAAATAAGTTGGTGCTTCACAAATGGAAGAACATTGTTGTGAATCACAAATATATGTAATTTGGATGTTTTATGTTAAGGAATATACATATGTCGCACTCGTTGGTATCTGAGTTTTTGCGTTTTTAGTGTTAAATATTTATCCATGTCTATGAAGAAGCATACTCAGCAATCTCATCCAAATCTAATTATTTTAACTGAACCCCACAAAGATCGGCCCGCCCGTTCCCTGCTTTGATAAATACGAGAATAGTTCACTATGATATCATGTTATAATCTTTGTTTAAACTTATAGTTTTAAACATGCTAGGTACATCATCTGCGATTAAAAATAATTAAATCACACTTGCAATAAGATTGCATTTCAACAGTGTGATCAGTCTGAGCAACTTTATAAATAGACTAGCATCAAAATATCTTTACCGTCTTTGGTCCGAGTTGCTGCATTCGTCCGGTGTAAATAAATTGTTTGGAAATCTGGATGTGTTTTTTCTAATGCCCCTTATTGATTTTCATTTTGTAATATGTTTTATCCAGTTGTTTTTTTCTCAAGCACCCTTTGTGTAATTTGGACTCCTTGTCTCTTTGGAGTTGATATATACACATTTATTTAATAAAATTATTAGTCATATCCAAAAAATCGAACTCACGTTATATTCTCGTAAATTTTCCGTAATTTCTTGAAATGAGATACAATTATATATTAGTTGCACATATATGTCCCTTTTAAGAATCTGAACAAAGAGGACAAGCTTAGAAGCTAGCTAATAAAGATAGCGGTTTCTAAATAAACCTAATTAAGATAGCTCTACCTTTTTATAAATGATCTTTATTACTTTTTATAGTATCAAGTTCATTCTATAAAACATGCCATACATTATTAAAATATTTAAATGTTTATTGAACATATCTAATACGGTAAAAAATTCTGCACTAAAAAGAACGAGGATTAGTTCAGAAACCAGTGTTCTTGTAGATGACGACTACTCTATTAATAATATAGTAATTGTTTCCTGTGGTTTGTGGGGCTATCATATTATGGCAACGTCATAGTGGAAATGCTTTTTATGAGAATGTCATTTGAGGAAATATCTGAATTTGATGGTCTCCTCAAGGCAGCTATTTCCCCTAATGAATCAACTGGATTTTGAGACACTGGTGCAAAGTCAAAAGGCAAGCAAACCACATATGTTACTACCTATTTTTAAAATAATATGTTGAGATTAGTATGATGATGGGTTTATTTATAAGTAAATATTTATTTTATTTATGTTTGTATGTGAAATTTTTTAAAATTGGAATAACATAGATTAGTATATGTTGAAGAAAATTCAACATCGAAAGTAGTGGAACTGCATAAGGTTTTCAATAGTATGTAAAAATTTCTATATAGCATTAATAGTCAATTGTTATAACGCGACACATTATCCATTTTGTTCACACGATCTCCTATTAAAAGTAAAAAAATAGTGTTAGGTTCATACGAACTACAGTCTAATAAATTTTAGTTGATAAAACGTATTGTAAAGAATTCCACATGAAAAATGACAGGTGTGTTTGGCCTATTAATAAATATGAATGGCTCACTTACTCATTAATTAATTTTTTTGGATAAAATACTAAAATTCATATAATATGTTTTGATATGTAAAATATAATTAACCATATTACAATTGGTCAATATCGTAACGTGTTAATGAAAATTGGCTTATTTCATTACACATTAGCCAAGTCAGAATTACAATTATTACAATGCTAATTGAAAGTGTGGTATAATATAGTAGGCAGAAAATAATCCCTACGCTCAGAGATGCCGCTGTTTGTTTCTGAACAAGCTGTTGTGAACTTGAGACCAACTAATCTTAGAATCCTTCGCCGTATTATTATTTCTCGGCTAATCCGTAACCAGTAAATAGAAACAAATGCAAGAGGTTGGGAAGATCAGCCATCTACTTCGTACATAAAATATGTCCCTTGCTTTATTAAGGAAATTACACAATTATTGCCATGGCTACTTCGACTCAATCAGCTTATAAATAGAAAGCTTTGAAGCCAAATAGAGCAAGGAGCTTCCAACTGAAATCTAATTTCTTGAAAAGAGAAAAAAAATACATTGACTGTTGCAACTTACGATGGCAAAATACATTTCCAAAGCAGCAACATTTCTCGCTTCGTTATTTCTCATCTCCCTGCTTCTTACGAGCCTCACAGCCGAGAGTAGGAAGCTTGGTACGTTATTAAATATGATTTAGCTATTTAACCAAATTTAATTTTTTCCTTTTCCTTTTGTATATGTTGATATTATCAATCGTGAATTCTACTGGTATTGTGTTTATTTATAAGTATGATAATTTGTCTCTGCACTACTATAAAATTTTGAACGTATGTAAATTTTTTAACATAATATCAAAACAGATTAATCTTATTTTTGGACATATTTCTTTGTAAATTTTGAAAATTTATTGGCCGATCATGTTGGAGTTTTGAAATGGATATTGAAATTCTACAACTGGGTTTTAAACAATTAGTAAGGTTGATGATGGTGGTGCAGGTCACAATCGATCCATTCTCACTTACTCGGCGCCGGAGTGTGACACAGTTTACCCCGCCGTAAAAGGAGACACTTGTTCAACTGTTGCCAAAGCCTTCGGCCTAAGCGTTGAGAAGTTTAGTGCCATAAACCCCAATCTCAGCTGCACCAAGATCTTCATCGGCGAGTGGCTTTGCGTCCAAGGGAGTGCTTGATTTGAAACGGACGGGGAGATGTCAATTACCAGCCGGTAACTGTGAATCTGGAAGTTCTTATGCACGAATAAGAATAGGCAGCTCTTGAGCCTAGTTCACGTCATGTTAAATAAGTAGGTGGTTCCCAAATGGAAGAGCATTGTTGTTGAACACGAGTTCTGTAATATGCCACAGTCGGTAGTATATTTATGCTTGCGTTGATATGATGATATAGTCATTGACGTTCTTACCCAAATGTTGTGCAATTAAAAGTATGAACAAGCTGCTGATCTTCCCGTTTTATGGGTAAGAGGTGAATCAAGGGATTCATTCGCTTAAACATTGTTTTGGTTATCTCAAAATTAAAAAATTTATATTCAACTAAAAATTTTAATGTACGATTGTGTAATTAGTTACTGGACAGGAAAAGAAAGCACAGGAAGATAAAAATACGGCAAAAGAGGTTGAGGCCTTAGACCACCCACAATGTCATTCTGGTCGCACATCTACTACAATTGTTTCTCTCTCAGCCATGTTAATTGTGTCTGTGTACTTAGCTTTTCTCTCACATTAGTGTTTCTATACTCAATTTTTTTCTATAGGAGTGCCTCCACTACAGTACTGTGTCATTTTTCAATGTCAACTTTATGTCAGATATATTTTTTTAATATAGTTAATTGTATTAAACTTGAATATAATTTCAAATGAATATAAAAATGTTAAAATTAATTCTAAAGTGATAAAAATGTTAATTTTGTGAAATACAAAAATACTTACAAATATTTCAAATTATAAATATGTAGAGTTACAAATTACATAATTAATTACGGAATTAAAAAATTTATAAATAATTACGAATACATGGAGATGGTAGTGCTACTTTTGGTGTTTATTGTTAAGGTTCTGATGGTTGAAGGTCATATCCATCTCGTTCGTCATATTATGTAATATGATACATGCCATCATAAATTTTTCAATAATTGTCTCATCCCACATAAATATGGATATTTAATAAATACAAAATAGCATTGAAGAACTTCATGTACTTTCTCCGTATTCCTTCTATATCACTCTTGATGTTCAACAAATATCTTAAATTTCAAGGTTGATGGACCTGTAACTAACTTAACAAAAGTATTCCATTTTGAATATATATCTCGTTAGTGAGATAATTTGACAACTCTCTATGTGTACTGTCGATGGTGTAGTTCATTTTGGGTGCCAGGCCTTCTAACACATCAGTGAAAATATGAGACATTTATAATACATTAATATTATTGCAAGCATCTACTGATCTAAAGAAGGCATGCCATTTTCATAAGTCATATGAAGCAACCAATTCCAGTACGATAGTTGCCTTTCCACTTCTTCCAGCTTATTGTCCAATTCTTATGGATAGACAATTCTTCCATTCCAAGTGCACATAATCAATATTACCTTTCATTTTTAGGAAATCTACGTTGTTTCTCTATATGAAATAGTCTGGCCAGATCTTATTTATTATTGTTAAATTTGAGCATAACTGCTTTATATATATAATATTTCTAGTAATATCCTCTTTATTAGTAGGATTATTAATGATTTAAACAGTTGAGCTATTTTCATTGTCAATTCTGTGCAATTTTAAGATTGCAAAATCTCAAAGATGATTGGTGAAGGAACTTTAAGCAATTGAATTTACACTCTCAAGTTTAATTCACTACTAATAGGTCCACTACTCTAATTGATTAGGACACCAAGATCTCCATCGTTTAGCTTGCTAGATTGGGTCACCCAAGTAATTTAGTTCTCTCAAAACTCTTTCATGATTTTAATAAAATTCATGATCATTGAGAAAACTATGTGTTGGCCAAGCAATGTAGAATCCCTTTAGAAAATCTAATTTTGAGTATAATTCTCCTTTCAATTAGTTTACTCTAATGTTTAGAATTTCCCTCAGTCCTTTTATCATAACTTTTAATAAGTTATGTCATTTAATGATCATCATAATCATGCATTATAGATTTATCTACTCAAACATAAAAGTGATATTTTCTCAAAATTCAAAGAATTTTATAATCTAGTTTGTAATTAGTTTAATACCAACATTAAAGTTTGTAAGGATTTTTATATAAATCTAGCACATCAAAATAAAATAGTGTAGCTGAGAGAAAGAAACACCCTTTCTAGAAGGTTGCTCGATCTATTATGTTCAAAATAAAAGTTAAATTCTATATGCTTGTTATCTTATAAAGAGATTGCCTAGTGCTAATAAAATCATAATCTCCCATTAAAATTTTCTTAACAAGAAGTATGCTCTATCTTATTTGAGAGTGTTTGGTTATTATGCTTATTCTAACTGAAAAAAGAAATAAACTTGTGAAGAGATCAGTTGGGTGCTAGGTTATTAATGCCAGATAGCATCGCTTAGTGGCCATCCTCCTAAACTGCTATAGCGGATAGCGGAATGCAGAATAGTGGATAGCGACTATTGCAAAATCTTAAAACAGGGTATATAAATACTAAAATACTCAAAAAAAAAATAACAATCCCAAGTCAAGTTATGTCTTCGTCAAAATAACAAAAATTCTAATAAGTTCAACTAATATCTCAACAAATGAGAATCACGCTTCGATCTCATATTCACTTTGTAGTTCAACCAAATTAAGATCATCTTGTAAATTATTTGGTTCAAACTCTTGTTCTACCGCCTCCAAATCTTTATCTACATTAGGCTCAACCCTAGCAAGTCTAGAATGGCATCTAGTAAGCCTTTTTGGTTCATTAGCCCTAACTGCATCACCAACAATATCCCATGTCAATCCATCTTCTCCTGGAACCAAATCATTTCTCAGCATTCCATTTTCATCCACGTCTTCTGCTAGCCATTTATAACACTTGCCAATATTGCCAAGAATAATCAGATCAGTTAAATTCTTATTATCAAAGCGTTCTTTAAGAGCTTGGTTGTACTTCACAAACACCAAGTCTTGGAGCCTTTGATGTTCTAACTTGCTTCTCTTTTTGGTATGAATCTACATATTTTGAAATAAGATAATTAGTTTCAAATTTCATTACATCCAACTATGTAAAAAAATTAATATTTAGTAATACTTACTAGCTCAAAAGTACTCCAGTTTTGCTCACACCCCGAAATGCTGCAAGTAAGGCTTAATACTTTGATTGCAATTGTTTGCAAATGTGGAACATGATTTCCATACATTGTCTACCATTCGGCCATATTTATATAATAAATAATTAGTATTGAGTATGTAATATTAAATAAACAAATTATAAACAGTGAACTTTTAACTTACCAGGGGTCATTTTATCCCTCATTCTAATTGAAGCAGGTGAGTCAAATTGTCCTTTTGCTCCTTAATAATTAGCAATTTCATGTAGAGCTTTATCATAAGCATCTTCGTCTATCGAATGCTTCTCATTGCAAGTATAGAGCCCATCACTCATTTCCTTATCTCTAGCAATATTTGGGTTCTTGTAGAATATGCTAGGGTTAAGGAAATGCCCTGTTGTATGCAATGGGCAATGGAGCTGAAGTTCCCATCTTCTATCTATGATCTCATAAATCTTAGAGTACTTGAGCTTGTTTCCATTGAAAGCCATTGTTATACTTTCCTTCGGCTTGTCCATTGCCTCATAAATGTATCCCATTTTCGGAATTTTCTCATTATCAACTAATCTTAGAATTTCTACCAATGACCCATCACTTTGAGAGAGAATAAAACATCATTCCAAAATGTTGCCATCAGAATTATTTTATTAACCTTTTTTCCCTATGTCTCTTTCTTTACCTTTGTGTTCATCCACTCTTCTGACACGAACATTCTTCTCGGGTTATTTTTCTGAACATACAACCTTTTAAGAGTGAGGAACATGGTTGCAACCCTTGTCACTCCACTTCTAATCAATTCAGATCCTTCAGTGAATGTCCTCATTATGTTTAGGACCATGCAATAGTTGTAAATAAACCCAACCAAAAATTGCGCTCTTTCAATGACCCTTTTAATAATAGGTAGCTTTCCTATGTCTTCTAATATTAAATCCACAAATGTACTGTACATCAAAAGTTTAAGATATTTGTCCATCAAATAGTATCCTAAGATCAAAACAAATAACGTTAATGAGTAATTATAATATTTATGATATGAGTGAAATGAATGAGATAGATAAGAAATAGCATTCTTACCTGCTAAGACATAATTGTTATCATTGTCGGTAATAACTTGCACAACATTTTCAACTCCAATTTCTTAAATAAACGAGTCTAACATCTCAAACAACTTCCTTCTGATCTTCACAATATCTGAAGCATCAATACTTCTTACAAACATACTACCACTTGGAGAGTTGACTATAAAATTGATCAAAGACCTTGACCTTTGGTCCATCCATGCATCCAACATAATAGAGCATCCATATTGAGTTCACTCTATCTCAAGAGGCTTTAACATCTCCTTTGTGAGCTCTAATTCCTTTTTTAGTAAGGGAACCCTAAGCTCATAGTAACTTGGAGGTTTCAAGTGTGGTCCAAAATTTCCTATAGCTTCGATCATTAACTTGAAGATTTTGCATTTAGCAACATTGAAAGCTATGCCATTTGCATAAAAGAAATGGACAATATATTGAATTGTTTGCTGTCTAACCTCTTTTACACAGTTATCCTTGATCAAAGTTTGAATTCTTGTCATCATTTCCGTCTTTTTCAAAGATACCTCCATATTTTGAAACATCATCTTATCCAACAGGCCTTTGAAAATTTTTCTTGGCCTTAGTAATAGCAATTGTAGGTCTTTTTCTATCTCGAACTTGGGATATTTCCTCCACATCCTCATCATCCTCACTGATATTTTCAAACATGATAGCATCATTTATAGCTTGCTTTTTCTCTTGACTCTCTTGTAGTTTGCATCATACATCAGATGGTATTTTAGTGCACACTCTAACATCTCCCCATATCCCCAACTAATGCCTCTTTGCTCTCATTATTCCTCTCGTCGAACAATGTCCACAAAAATCATAAAGGATTTGTTTCTTGGTTGCATCTTTAAAAAAATTCTATTGCCAACCAATATCAATATTATCACCAATAGGCTTCCAACCACTTGAAGTTAATACATTTGCAGAACCAGCAGATGAAATTCTGTTCAAATAATAAATAAACCAACCTAGAGTGCTTAGTGAGTAAACACTAACAATAAGTAAACACTAATAATAAATAAACAAGTAACAGTGCTCACTAAAGTAAAAAATAGTAGTGAATTAATATATCAAGCATTCTTCAAGAAGTACAGTATAGCGTACGGTAAATAGGAGCAAGAAGGTATGCAATGGAAAAGATAAAGGTGGTCAACTAGAGTCCTACAACCTGACAATTAGAGCTAAGTTTGGAGCCCTTCAACCGAGTAAGCCAGCTAGCAGCTTAAATAAGACAAAGAGCTTACCTCTTTCCAGCGACTTTTTGGCAACTTTCAGGCAAGGAGAGAAGCTCCGGAAAGGAGGAAAGCTTCGGCAAGAGGAGGGGAGAGAAGATCTAAACAAATCTAGCAAGAGGAGGGAAGCTCTAGTGACTTTCTAGAGAGAGGAAGGAAGCTCTGACGACTTTTTCGGCGAGAGGACAAAAGAGAAGATCTAAGTAAACCCAACCAACTAAGAGAAAGGGAGAGGTGGAATAGGATAAAAGGAAGGGAGAAAAAGAAGAGAACCCCGTTAAGATGTGATGGGAGTTTTATTATGTGAAAAGACCTTTTTGCCTCAGATAAGTGAAAGAAAAAAAATGAGGGCATTGAAGAGATTTCATGAGAAATCTCAATAACAACCGCTATGGCTACTATAGCGGCTGCTACAACTACTACCCCAAATGGCACTTTGCAGGTGAAAAGCGTAGTGCGGGGGGGGGGGGGGGTCTAATATTCGCTATAGCACGCTATTGACAACCTAGATTGGGTGTATGTTCCTTGGTTACTCCATAACTCAGAAGAGATAAAAATACTTCTCTCCAACTCTAAGAACCATAATTATCTTTAATAATGTTGTATTTCTAGAGCACACACCCTATTATCTTAAGAATAGATAAAGAGATTCATGTTCAGGGGACAAATGTCTACCTTTGCTTATTTTTCCTAGGTTACTTGATCTTAGTTCTAATCTATATATTATTAACCAAGAAACAGAGTAACAAGCTAGAGGAGAAGAATCTTGAGGCACAGTTGTAGGTAGAAGAATCTATTGAAGACACAAGCAATAACCAAAATACCACACAACAAGTATGACTCATGAACAATCTGAGTGTCAAAACCTAATTGGTCCTATCTTCCAATCTAAAAAAATCATTGGTTAGACTCAAATTTAACCTAAGTTAATTAATTTTGGTCACAATATTAGGAGATCGGCTAGAGTTAAAATCCATAACCACAAATTCCATGATAATAAAAAATTTTAGGTTTATTACCTAATTGAAACCACATTTCATATGATCACTTAGATGAGAAACACAGATCTTTCCTAAGTAATTTTGATATGAATACTCAACCAAAATATTTATTTAAAGATATTAAACATGAACCTCAAAAAATATTGTGGCTAAGAACATAAACCCTAAGAAGGAACAAAATTTACTGCATGTATAAAGCTAAAAAAAATATATTTCAAAGTTAATTGACTACAAGTTAAACACAATAGCGATGACATAATTGAGATGTATAAAGCTATGCTAGTGACTAAGATTTTCACTTAAAACCCAAAGATTGATCATAGTGAAACTTTGATGTCCGTAGCTAAAATAAATATTGTTTGAATCCTTCTTAAAGTTGTAATTAATCTAGGTTGGAAACTTAAACATATGGATGTCAAGAATGCCTTCTTTCAAGACAACATAGATAAAAAAATATACTTAAATATTTTACCTAGATACATTCATGAGAGATTTTGTAAGATTTGTAAATTGCAAAAGGCCATATATGAGCTTAAACAATCACCAAGTGCCTAATACAATAAGTCAATAGTGAACTTGTTGGCCTAGGATTTAAGAAGTACTACATTGACTTTTCCCTCTTTTTCTGTAATACCATAAAGGTAAATATGTACTTCTGGTCTACGTAGATAATATCTTGATCACTGGGAATAATGAATTGCTAATTAAGCAACTAAAAAGTGGGCCTTCTCCCTTTTTGGGCTTAAGTTATTTTCGTGGGTTTTTGTCGAGTCACACATTTGTGCATTTTTTTTCCTGTTGTTGTGCATTTGTGCACTTTTGATATAATCTTGGTTTTGTGCACTTGTGTACTTTTGGTGTACTCTTTTGGTGGGTAATACACTTTTACTTATAAAAAAAATAACAAAAAAGTAATATGCCTTCCTGATTTGATGTCAAAGACTTTGGAAAAATGAAATACTTTCCTAGCGTTGAATTTCATTAGTTGTTCAAAGGAATATTTTTGAATTAGAGAAAATATTTGTTGGACATATCCATATGTTCATAAATTCTTAAAAATTACGAAGGTGAGATCTATCCATATGTTCATAAATTCTAAAAAATTATCAATAAGCTATTCTACCTCACCATTACTAGGCCCAATATTACTTACGATTTTAACTTAATTAGCCAAGTTATGCATTTTTTTACATGTCCAACAATTTGGAACAGATTCTCAAATATCTAAAAGGATGTCCAAAGGAATTCTCATGACCTAATAGACACCTGAATATCATTACTTTTGGGAACTTTCTGAATGCAAAAATGGCCAGCAATCCACCTCTAGTTATTGCTTCTTTGTAGAGAATAATTTGTTTGTTTGGAGGTCTAAAAAGTAAATTATGTGTCTTTGTCTAGCGTAGAAGTTGAGTATCGAGCTATGACCGTTACTTCAACTAAAATTATATGGATTAAACTTACTAACTACGTTAAAATTTCATGAGTAGGTCCCAATTCCTCTCTATTATGACAAAAATTCAGCTGTTCATATCGCCTCAAATCCTGTGTTCTGCAAACACACATTGTTCATGATTGGGTCCATGAAGGAACAATTATGATACATCGAGAGAGAAGAATAACCTACCAATTTGTCCGCTAAATTTGTGGTGCATCATTCTTTGAAGAACATCTCTCCAAGTTGGGGATTTGTGACATATGCACACCCAACTTGAGTGAGAGTGTTGAAGATTGAAGCCCAATTACCCCAACTGAAGACCTCACAGTTACAATTAGGAACTCTAGATTCTACAGATTACTCTCCTTTAATTACGATGATTCTTCCCAAATTGAGTCGCAATTCTGGCACTTCTATATCATATCTTCTCCAATGGATCTTACCTTATCCATTTGGAGAATCACGCTCCAATTTGGTCTCAATTGAACCTTAATTAACGCAATTAGACAATTGTATCTCTCAACAGTTTGTAGCCAAATTGGCATTTTCCTTTTCTTTTTTGTTCAATTGATTTTGTAATTGTACGATTGATTGTATATATAAACTTGGGATTATCACACATAAGTACCACGTGATTTGGCTGTTTAAAAAAAAAGACCGTATAGTTTTTTTTTCAAATTTAGTACCTATAGTTTACTTTCGACGACAATTTTAGTCCTGGGTAGCTTAAAAGGTGCCTGACTATTTGACAATAACACGTCAGCACCACATCTCTTATTTTATCCTACTTGGCGAAGGTGACGTAGTATGGCAAATTAATACTTTAATACATTATTTAAATTATATTTTTTTTATAGAAAAGAGGAGGGAGGAGGATAAGGAGGGAGAATGGGAGGGGGAGGAGGGGG